>JAODOY010016571.1:0-26346 GCA_025399855.1 Forbesichthys papilliferus | reverse complement strand
AAATCTGGAGATCTCCTCTGCTGCAGTGACAGACTCTGCTCTGTACTACTGTGCTGTGCAGCCGGCTAGAGGAGATGACAGAGTTCTTTTTGGCCTTGGAACAAAACTGTTTGTTGAATTAGGTAAGTTTAACATATCAAAAATATGTTATTGTTCTCACTTCAGAAGCTTACATACTAATAATATATAAAAAATTTATTTAGGTAAACCAGTATTTCCCTTGCCAACCCAACGTCTGATAAAATATGATAAATTAACATTATATTAATAAGAAACAGAGGAGGTTTATATAATTAATTACAGTATTTTATAGGTTAAAAGCAAATACAACTAGGTGACTATTGTAAAATTGTAAGTTAAACATTTGATTTATGTTCCATCATACGTTACGTTATAAGGTAAATGCGACAAGGTAATATCTAATTGGACTACTCTATCGAATCTGAATTTAGTGTGAACAATTGTGTCATAAATTATCATAATCTGATGTAATCATATTTGATAATACTGAATGGAATGAATCTAAATGTGAATACATTTTATATTTGTGTTAAAGGTGCTTAATATGAGATGGTGTGTGTGTATAATTTATATATAAAAACCTATAATAGTATCTATATATGAACTTTTAACACAAATTAGAATGATAATTTAGAGTCCACCTCCTGCCTATGTTTTTGTCAATTATCTTCCTGCTGTGTGAATGTTGGCCAGAAGATTTTATTTGGGAATGGAACCAAACTGTTTGTATCAAGTAAGATTTACTGTCATTTTTTATCCTGCAGTAACAATTCATTTTGTAAAGTACATTTAAAATATAATGACGCTTTTTTGGTTTTTATGAAAGAAAATCAAGAAATACATTTTTAAAAGAAGGTGTATACAGTACAGCCTACATTTTAAAATGCACATTAGTCTTATAAATATAATTTACAAAAATACAGATTCTAAGAGTTAGTATTCAACAGTAAAACAGCTCTAGTTTTTAGACTGAAAGTTTTTGCTGTGTGACTAGAGGTGACAACAATATCATATTCGGTCATGGAACAAAACTCTATGTTAACAGTAAGTCTCCGATAAACATGAATATGATATACTTACATGTCTTAAGAATACTGTATTGTGTGTGTACTATTATGAATTACATGGAATTTTAATGCATGGCAAAAAATTACTGCTTTACATTTTCATTGCTAAATAATTTTCTGTAATACTGTAAAATAAGCATCGAATCTAACTGTTCAATACCTCAAAAACACAATCAATTATATAATGTTAGGGTACACTTCAATTGTAAACTGCTAGATTTTACTGCTACTTCAATGCTGAAGTAAACTGCAAGATGCTGTGGGTAATAACACCAGTTTGATAGATAGTTTGATCAAATCTAATCTGATAAAAAACATTTACTGATGTAAAGGATATTCCATGATTTACTGGTAGAATCAGTCTTTATGTAATATGAACAGTGAACAAATACATTTTATCATACATTCTAATATGTTTATAATGCCAATCATTGATGTCTTCCAACAAACATTTGATCATAAATTCCAATAGGTTTATAGTGCCAATTATTGAGGTCTTCCAACAAACATTTTATCATAAATTCCAATAGGTTTATAATGCCAATTATTGAGGTCTTCCAACAAACATTTTATCATAAATTCCAATAGGTTTATAATGCCAATTATTGAGGTCTTCCAACAGAGAAATAGATGTAAACTGTGAATTGCTGCACATTTCTGGTCTGTACACTACCAATGTAATGTGAGTTTAAAGAAACGTTCATACTCAATTAAAATACAATTGATGTTTGTTGCTGTCATTTTCCAAGGCTAGAGAACACATTATTAGGTGTATTTGATATCAGATTATGTCTGGGGTTATTGCTCAGGGCAGATGTACTGTGTGTCTACTGGATCTGGAGTTAAACTCCTGTTTGGAGCAGGAATTAATCTGATTATTAAAAGCAGTAAGTATGGCATGCAATTTTTTTTTTTAGTTAATTAAGTAAATCAATTTGGATAAAGGTGTCTGCCTAACAACACCATTTTATTTTAGTTTGAATTAATGCTATTCATGCAAGCTTTAAACTATTCTCACAAATCTAGAACTGACCATGTTCTATTATAATATCGTGATAAATTTTAGTTGGAAAGTGTAAAATGTAAAGGAAGATCTATCAGGGTTTTTTGATGAGCATCTCGCGGTGTGTGACTACTGGAACAGACAAACTCATCTTTGGGTTTGGGACTAAATTGGCAGTTAGTAGTGAGTACTAAAACATAGTTTATATTAATATTGTTGGAAATTGAATACCAAAGTAATGCATTTCATATATTTATCATAAATATATTTTAAGTTACTTCAGTCTGCCACTGGCATCATATTACAATGTAAAGTATTAGGGTCAATGTATACTGTCTTAATGCAAAGTAATACAAGCTATGTTTGCATACAGTATTTATCAGATGTAGTAAAAACTATAGAAACCTGTTGTTATCAATTTAATGCTAATCTGTATATTGCTGATATCTTTTTAAAGTTTTTAGTATTTTAGGAAGGTTTAGTCTTAACCCATGAGGTTTTTGAGATTGTAGCCCTGGCAGTTAATTAATGTACTAAGAGTTCAGGCTGTGTGACTGGAGCTGACTATAACAAGCTATTCTTTGGGAGTGCAACTAAACTCTACATTACTGCCAGTAAGCATCACTTTCTATAATACTTCTGTGGTGTCCAAAATCGCTTAATTGTACATGACATTTTTAACTAAGTTTAGCATTCACCCTTAAATATTAATTTAGCTAGAACTTAATATGATACATATTCTCAATGAAATGCTATCACTTGTTTAAAATTGTGCTATTCAAATTTTTCTTAGAGTAGATCTCATTAATATAACTTGTTCAGGAGGAGGTTTATGTCCTGCTGTCTTCTAATGTGTGACTGGCAACAAACTGATCTTTGGATATTACATAAAACTGTCAGTTAATACAAGTAGGTGAATTGATTAAGTCTAATATTCATATTAATGTAATGTATGTATTTAATTCCACAAGTGAATCATGTAAAATAATCCGGTGTTTTACATATTACTTAGATTACTGTTATTTGTTGTTGGGTGAATCAGACACAGACAGAAGTTGTTTTTTTAACGCTGTGGTATAACTGAACCTGTGAAAGTTGGGGTTACAAAATGGTCACAGTCATGTTAAAGAAAATACTTTTAGCTAGAATCAGTGAATTAGTCAGTTGTATGGGTAATTGTAAGGCAAGTTAACATTGTGGGACATACGGCGATAAGATCCTGTTTGGGTGGGGAATCAGCCTGCAGGTTAAATCTAGTAAGTTCTCAAAAGCATCTAAAAGCATCTTAATGTCTAGCTACTGTAGTCTGTTAAAAATGTGTACGGCTCCAGAAATATTAACAAGTAAATATTTCTAAACCTTAAGGTAT
The DNA here is from genome assembly GCA_025399855.1 of Forbesichthys papilliferus. Classification (NCBI taxonomy): domain Eukaryota; kingdom Metazoa; phylum Chordata; class Actinopteri; order Percopsiformes; family Amblyopsidae; genus Forbesichthys; species Forbesichthys papilliferus. The sequence continues at coordinate 22,886 of JAODOY010016571.1, read as the reverse complement.
TGGTCAAAATTGTAATCGATAGTGAACTCTTCTTTTTGAGGCTGTGATATCTGCCATTTAAAATAACTATAATCCAGAATGATTTAAGAAAAGTCTGTTTGAGAATGAGGTAGTTGAAGGTTTCGGTTGTGAGAGTCATCATTGTGTGAATTCTGGTGGTAAAATCTTCTTCGGCTCTGGTACAAGGCTCATAGTTTTCCCAAGTAAGTTACATTTAAGATTTTACTTCCAGAAATATATCTTCACTTACTGTATTTACAATGATGGTAAATAGCTTAATTTAATTAAACTATTCTTCACAGTTGACAGGGGTCACACATATAAACTAATCAAGAAAGATCTTAAAATATGTATTTTATTTAAATTGTACAATACTTATTTATTATTTTGCATTGTTGTTTTTATTATATTTCAATATAAGATAGACATTATGTTTTAATACCTAAACCATCATGCATCATACATTAAGGACCATTATTTCAAATATTTAGGGATCCAATCCAGGTAGCAGCTTGCAGGGCTAAATGTAAAGTGTTATGTCACTTGTAGTTTGCTTATCGGTTTAATAAATACAGGGTGATGTACTGGCTCAGTGAATGTTCCAGATAGTTTTTATTGAGGAAGTAACCCCTGTGTGACTCTGACTGGGTCTGACTGGAAGCTTATCTTTGGTGAAAGAACCAAACTAGTTATTGAGAAAAGTGAGTATAATCAAAACAAATTAATTGTTTAAACAGTATAGAAACTTCTGTAGAAATTGCTATTATTGCTTTAAATCATGGTATTCTCAAATGGTTCTGTATGACAATGCACACCACTTCAATGGACAAGGTTTTTATAATTATATAAACTTTGTATAAAGTGTACACTTTGTACGAAGTTAACATGACATTGCGTCAAGACAGGGGTTTATGTCTTACTGTCTTCCAATGTGTGAACAACATCAAACTGATTTTTGGGAATGCTATAAAAATGTCTGTTAAAACAAGTAAGTACAATTACGATATACAATATATTATAAAACTAAAATAGGAATTTAACAAGATATACTATATATAGTGTTATAATTAATTTAATAATGTTGTAATCATGTAAGAATGTTTGGCCAAATTAATGTGAATCACAGTATACAAAAATAGAGATACAAACACAAAAAATACATATTTAGTTTTTCTAAATAGAGTTTTGTTCAGGGTACATACTGTGGTGTTTCTGTAATGGATGTTCATGTTGTGTGACTACTGGATCTTCCAAGATGATATTTGGAACTGGGACAAAGCTTAATGTTAAAACCAGTAAGTTCTGATTATATGATTATATGTTAAAGAAACTTCTCTATATAGTTTGGGAAAAACACATTATATTAAACATTTAAATTGTCCAAACTGATGTTGAAATATTTTATACCTAAATCATTTCAAATTATATGTAATATACAATATCCAGCTCAATTTTAAACAGAATTATTAATTATTCATGGCTTTATGGACTTTCTACATTTAAAAAAAATTTCTACCTACATTTGTTAAATTATTTTGCTAAAAGTTATCTTTAAATGTCAAGGATTTCTCAAAATTTTTTTAAAACTAATGTTCATTAATTATATTGTTCGTCCTTCCTCTTCTTAATAATTTTCCAAGAGATATTTAATACAACATCAATAATAGTATTTAGTTTTGATTTGTCTTGATTAACATAATCATATTATTTACTTAATTATATTTGATCAGTTTATAGTTTCATAATTTTTGGTTAGGATATTCAGATAAACCATTGAAAAGTATGATATGATAAAATAAAAAGGAGAATATTTCTCTAATCAATGTCATACATTTATATGTATGACATAGTTATATAGTTATATTACAGTGCAATGTACTATATAATGGATAAAATAGACACATGGTCAATATGAAACTGTTTGCAGATGATGTTATTAATATGTACATCTCACAGTGAATATTGTTCAGGGTAGATACACTGTGTGACTGGAACTGGAAACCTGAAAATATTTTTTGGAGAGAAAATCAAACTAACTGTTGAGACCAGTGAGTATCACTATCATATACAGTAGTTTTCATTTTCTATTAGAAGTGTCTTGGATTTAAAATTTAATTACATTATAACACACATTTATGGAAAAAACGAAATGTTTTAATTGGTTTGATAAATGTGGATCACATCGTATCTAAGCATCTACAGTAAGTAAATTTAGTAGCCTGTACAAATATAACAAAGGCTGTCACTTTGATTAATTGACAGAAAATCTTAAATCACTAAAATATAGAATCTAGTATGTACTCTAGTATATAACTAGTATTTATAACAGTTAGTACAATTGCCAGTATAATGTACAATTGCCAGTATAATATACACAATACCTATCTAGTTTAGCAGAGCAAGATCTATAGCATGTCAACTGCATGTTTATGTATTGAGGGTTATTAATGTGTGACTAGCTCTGGGGTATACAAAATCATTTTTGGTGCTGGTACAAAACTGAGAGTTGACTTAAGTAAGTTATTTTGTATTATTAATTCCTGGTCTGATTTACTCCTGCCAGTATTACAGTTAAACTTTTACATGTAGATTATAGTGTCTGGTTGTTGAAGCTAATAAACATTAATTAGCAAAATAGTAAGACTAAATATATTTCTGCTATTTAGTTGGCTTTAGTGGAAGCTCTTACTCTGGCAATGTTAGTGCCTTGCTGTAAGGATCATGTCTTAGAAATGCTAAATATTGCTCAAAGAATATCCACAGTGTGACTGTGTCTGGATCTAACTGGAAACTCTTCTTTGCAGAAGGAATCAAACTATTTGTTACCAGTATGTATTAACATTTAAAACCTTTAAAGATAGACTTGAATGACAAAGTATTTAAGCCTCCTATGAATTAACACATAACATTCACACAATTTAATTATAACATGTTTTGACTAATATTTATGCAGTACTGAAATAATTTCAAAAGAGCAACATAGCCAAAATACATTTTTATATCTGAGACAAATTACTGCCACTGTAGTGTTACTGTATTTCCAAATCTATGAAAACTCTAAATGTATGCATGAGTAAGTTAAAATATGTGTTAAGGATACATTTGACATGTTCTTAACCAATATACAGTATATCAGTATTTTTTAAAGAAACCCAGCAACAATAGATATGCAGATGATGTCATTTAATGCATCTCAGAGTGGTTATTGTTCAGGGTAGACACAGTGTGTAACTGGTACAGGAGGCTGGAAAATATTTTTTGGACAAGGAATCAAACTGACCATTGAGGCTAGTGAGTATAATTATCATATGCTTCTAAGAGTTTATTGAAGCGTCTTGGATTTAGAAAAAACTATTGACAAAAAATAACAAGCTATAACAATTAAATTAGGGTAGATGCAATATATATTATGAAACAAACTCCATCCTATAACATTAGAGAGGGTTTTTTGAATTGTCCAGTATCACTAAAGATACTATACAGAATAATCATCTATTTTGGAAGAGCAGGATCAGTCCGCATCAGGTTTATGTAGTGAGGGTCCTTAATGTGTGACTGACTATGGTGGGACCAAACTTATTTTCGGTGTTGGTACACAACTGATGGTTGCCTCAAGTAAGTTAATTCGTTAATTTGCTTATTTTGTTGTCTGTGCATTGATATTTAAGCATTATTCTTCCCATCTTCCCACTAAACATTCTTAAATCCATTTACATTACTGTCTTTACATAATGTCTGTTGGGAGTTAACATTACATGATCAATCAGAAAAACCGTGCCAACACTAAACTATGAGCATGATTTATTCTCAAAATGTTGTTGGTAAATTGTAACACGATAAATCCATACATGATGAATACACTTTGACATATAATTTTAAACAGTTAGTATTATATTAAACATTAGAACATTGACTTGACTATTCTAATTAGAATTGGCTCAATACAATAATACAAATAAACTTTCAAAACACGCATTGAAAGATGACAGTTTTTGCTGAGCCTGTTCTTGATGTGTGAATGTTGGAGGAGGAAAGATGCTGTTTGGCAGTGGAACTTCCTTATTCGTAGAAAAAAGTAAGAATCTAAATTATATTGTAAAATAAATCAATATATGTAGTAATTATAACAATCACAGTAGCAACCAATTTAATTTTCTATTAATCTATAGCATCAGCTTGGTAAAAAAAAAAAACAACAACACTGATATTGTATAATTTGATAGTCATAACCAGTTCCAAAAGAAATACATTTTATATGATCAATATCTATAAACAAAAAAAAGGAAATGGCTATACACTTATATACAATATCTATTTAAAAAGTATATACTTTATTGATATGTATCCTGCCATTTTGTTGGCTTTGGGGAATGGAACCACCAACTTACAATATTAGTGCCTTTCTCCAAGGATAGGAAATGTCAGTTATTGCTCAAAGCATATCCACAGTGGGACTAGTTCTGGATCAAATGTGAAGCTCTTCTTTGGAAAAGAAATTAAGCTATATGTGACCAGTATGTATTAACATTTTAAATAATTCAAAAATAAATGTGATTGACAAATGGTATTTGTAGGCTTCCTACAAGGTTACCATATAACTCGAAATATGTATACAACGTAGTAACACTATTAATTAATGGAAATTCACACTTTGATTAATATTTATGGATTAATAGGTATCTGACAGTCTCAGTTATTCTTAATACCAAGTATGATTCCAAATGGTATTATTAATAATGTAATAAAACATAGTCAAATACCAAGTTATAACTGTTTGCAGGTAAGGTAATTCAACATGTCTTGCAGTGGTTATTGTTCAGGGCAAATACACTGTGTGACTGGAACAGGAAACCGAAAAATATTTTTTGGAGAAAGAATCAAACTGACTGTTGGGTCCAGTGAGTATCATTATCATAGTTTTGAATATGTATATAAAGTATCTTGAAACCAATGAATTGTGACAAAAACAACAAAACAAACCAAAGCAGTGGAAGTCAGGTACAGACGTATTAATCAAACTCCATTATGTGGCATTATTAACTGACTGAAAAATCTAAATCACTCAAACAAATATGTATAGCATTGCGTTCAACTAGTTAGTACAATGGCCTGTAAGACATACAGAATACATAGTAGTTTTGATGGGCAAGATCTATAATCTACTGCCAGTTTATGTAGTGAAGGTTTTTGATGTGTAACTAGCTCTGGAGGTTACAAACTAATTTTTGGTTATGGTACACAACTGATAGTTGCCACAAGTAAGTTAATTTTGTATATTTGTTATTTGTTGATTTGGTTGATGTTGTTTAACATGTTCACGATACATAAGTGAATATAGCATGAAATATATATATTTTATATTAATAGTATATGGATAATTAGCTATTGTCTTTAGCCTTGACCATTACATTTAGAATTGGCTCAACTAAGTCTAGTTAATACAAATTAAATGTAATAGCACATATCCAAATATTATAGTTTTTGCTGAGCCTGTTCTTGGTGTGTGGATCTTGGGGTAGGAAAGCTTATCCTTGCCAGTGGAACATCTGTATTAGTAGACAAAAATAAGAATCTCAAATGTATTCCATTGACTGTAGTAATTGTAACAGGTAACAGAATATATCGTTGCTTGACTAGATTACCATTGTGGTAATATTATGTCATTTTAGAGCCACATGCAGTTCCAACAGAACTTGCTCTATGGGACCTGCCTAGTATGCTAGTTATTGCTGAATGTAGATCCACAGTGTGACTGCTTCTGGAGCAAACTTTAAGATCTTCTTTGGAGATGGAATAAAACTAGATTTGACAAGTATGTATAAACATTTAAAATATTTTAAGAGTAATGAGATACCACTTATAACACTGTTGATGGAAATAATATCACATGCACAAATCATTGATATTTTTTGATTAATATGTATCTGGAATTGAATAGTACGGTCAAAAAACCATAATCAAAAGGATGTCAATAGAAAGCTTTTTATCATACATAGGCTTGCTATTATTTCAATGTATTCATTAAAGATAGCCAACCATTAATTAATCAAAGTTAAAAGCAGTTAAACTACAGACAATAACAAATTACAACTGTTTGCAGATGATGTCTATTTTTCTTGTTCCTGGTAGAAAAACTCGACAAATTAATATTTGGTCAAATAATCTAACAGATTGTTGAGGCCAGTGAGTATCATCACCATAGTTATTTTTTAAAGTAAATGTAAAGTGTCTTTATTAGGAAAGGGGTAGAAAATAATGGAAGTCAGACATAAACATTTATCATGAATCAAACTCCATCATACAACATGTTTGTTAAATTAAGAACAATTGATTAAAATACTTAATAGTTAATACTAAAATCACTAAAAATAAAAACATATCCAGCATAACATAAACTATATAGCCTGGCATATAAAAACATTAATATATATTTTAGTGCAGAATGTATGAACCACTTCACTACAGTTTATGCAGTGAGGGTTCTTAGTGTGTGACTGGCTCTGGAGTGAACAAACAAATTTTTGGTTCTGGTACACAACTCATAGTAGACTCAAGTAAGTACATTTTGTCTGATTTATTACTGCATTCTTGTAATCATGTATGGGTCAGTTTTTGTTTTCTATAGTAAGATATTTAACAATAATAATCCTAATTTTAATTGGAAAATATTCCCAAATTAGAATGTCATTATCCTAACAGATTGTTCTGTTGCATACAACTGGTCTATGACCTGTTCTACTATTGACAAATGTACTAATTTTAAGTGCTCTGGATAAGTATCTGCTAAATGCTGTTTGTAAATGTTGATATTTATCTTTTTGTGATAGATACATTTTATATTTATTGTAGGTAATATACTTTGAATTATCAGTCTAAGAGAGAAAGATAATCTGATCACCTGTTACAATTAACAGTGGCTAACTAAATTAATGTAATTCATATAAGAAACCTTTATTGAAAGCTGTAGATATAGCAACCAGTTTTTTTGCTAAGCATGTTCTTAGTGTGTGAATCTCGGTGGAGCTGGAAAGCAACTGTTTGGCCTTGGAACTTCACTATTGGTAGAAAAAAGTAAGAAAATTAAACCTATCCCACGAATTTATTATTTTACAGTTAAAAATAAATTTCATTTAATTAATCAATTATTTAATGTATTTTTTAAGTAAGCCCTAATGACATTTTAATAATGTTTAACACCTAAATTGCAGCAGAAACTGAAGATATGTCAAATTAAATTGATTTGAGGCATGCATGTTCCAGTTCATACAGCAATAATTATTACAGGAAGTTAAAAACAGACATTTCATGGTAAAACATTTTTTTAAATATAGAATATTCATATTCATATATTTTTGTTTTTACTATTTAAACATTTAATTGTCACTACTGTACATTGACAAATATTATACAGTAGAAAAACTAAAAATTCAACCTTAGAAAGTCAAACGGTTATTGATCAGCTTTCGTCTGTATGACTTACCAACAACAAAAAATTGTGTTTGGATCAGCGATGAAACTCAAAATTAATACCAGTGAGTATATAAGATGTTGGTTGTCGTGTCTTTGTATTTGTATTGTACTGAATATTAATATCAACCTAAATATATTTGTCTTTGCTAATGGAGAGTAGGCATCACATTAACATTTGAGACATCTGAATCGCGTGAGGTTTCTAGAGTTCATGTTTAATTTTTTGATAAAGGTGAGTGATTGTGGACTAAGAAATCTTACCATTTGCTTAAAGAACACAGTTAGTAATTCAAGTATTTAACAACAAATGTAACTGCTGCATTACCGGTGATAGACCTTATGTTGATATACAATATTGTTAAATTTAGTAATAGTATTCGGCTAGGGAGTGTGTCACAGTGTGACTGATGGGATACGGAAACAAATGTTTGGTGATGGAACGACTCTAGATGTACAGTCTAGTAAGATTTACTTAACATTACTCTCTTTAATAAGCTACAGATGGCTTGATAGTTTATGGACCTGAATATTATTCTAATGAATTATTCTATATATAATTTTGTGCACTATGTCAAAATGCAATATCTAGTGTGCAGATAGTTTGTTCTAATAATAATTCATAGAGGGTTTTCTTTACCAGCACCATGTAACACCATGTAAGCACATGCAACATGTATCAATGATGTTTTTCAAAACAAATGAACATGTACATGTAATCTCTGCAGTCCTGTTACTGCCTTGTTCAAATTTCTTCAGATAGAACGTTGTCAGCAGTACTAAAAAAGTTAGTATAGAGAAAACAAATGACACATAATTATTTATTATAATATAGCATGATAATTTAAGAAAAATCCTAATTTAGCCTCTCAAAGTGCTGAGTTCTTGATCAGCTTTCCCATGCAGTGCGAGTGCAGATGCAATCAGGATTGTGTTTGGATCAGCCATTCAACTCAATATTAACAGCAGTGAGTACAAGAAACTATTCATCATGTCAAGTATTGGCATGTGTGAAAGTACTGTAATATTGGTATAAATATATTTACATGTACATATGCATACATTCGCATACTGCAAATACATGGCAGTTTTTATTTAATCAAATTGAATAGAGCCCACAACCACTAACTGTATATAGCAATTTAATAATTCATTATTTAAAATGTAAATGACATGACAACCTTTTACACTTGAAATGTTGTTTAAGTCTAGTTTTGGTAATTGTAACTAGATATACTACAGTGTGAACTATGCTAGCAACAAACTGATGTTTGGATCTGGCACACAGTTGACAGTCAATGCTAGTAAGTATATTGGTTTGAAAAAAAATCTGTTAACAGCAAATATTATCAGTAAACGTTAAACTATACTGTATATGGTAACATTTACCAGTATTTCTAAACAAAATTCAACTACATTATAGAGAATTTTGCAAGATTGTTACTGGAAGATAAAATTATACTTGAACATAAATATTTCTGTTGAAATAACATTGTTTAATTGTTTTTAATTAAGTTCTTAGATGTTCAGTCAAAGTCAACAAAATAGCTGGCTTTAGTGAGTTGAACCCTTAAATCAACATAGTGCCTTTTTCCAATGATAGCAATAAGGAAATCATAGTTATTGCTCAAGGTAGGTGTACAGTGTGACTACTGGATCAAACTACAAACTCTTCTTTGGAGAAGGAATCAAACTATACGTTACCAGTATGTACTAACTACATTTATTAACATTAAAATTCTTTACAGATGCATTTAATTGACAAATAGTATTTTTAGGCTTCTTCTAACTTCTAACTCATAATTTCTATACAATCTAGTAACACTATTGATGGATATTTGTTGAGTAATTAGGTGTATTGTATCTCATGTATATTTATGGTTTCAACGTGTATGTTTAACAATTTCAAAAACATACATTCAAAAGAATATTTGTATCACCACTGAGACAAATATAATTGTAGTGATTGTTTCAAATGTACGAGCACTGACTGAAACCCAATATTCATACAGAAAATGGCAACTACCAAGTTACAACTCTTTGCAGGTTCTGTCATTTAACATGTCTCACAGCTGTTATTGTTAAGGGCAAATTTACTGTGTGACTGGAACAGGTAACTGGAAAATATTTTTCGGAGAAAAAATCAAACTTAATGTTGAGGCCAGTGAGTATCTTGGTTATTCTCTTATCTTTAAATATTTATATAAAGTTTCTCTAAACAAATTAATTGTGACAAAAACAACTAACTGTGACATAAAATGTGTCATGGTTTGATTCATTTTCTAGTCACTTTTATTCATTGACTGAAAATCCTAAATCACTGAAATACAGTGTGAAAGACATTGTAAGTAAGACATACATAATAAATATCTACAGTGTAGTTTATAAGATAATTATGTAAGACTGTCACACTGCAGGTTTATGTAGTGAGGGTTATTAATGTGTGACTGCATCTGTAGGGTACAAATTATATTTTGGTGATGGTACACAACTAATGGTTGCCTCAAGTAAGTACATTTGCTACTTTTGTTGTTTTAGCATTAAAAAATGGATTGATTAATTCCTGCCATATTTTAACTGAACATTTATTCATCAGTTTTATAGTTACTGTCAAAAGACAAAATGTTATATTGTAAGTTAAAAGGCAGTGACAACACTAAACTATCAACGTGATAAAGAAGCGATATATAGATGTATATACTGTATATAAATTATACAGTATAGATAGCATTTACATCTATGGAGAATTAGCTAGTCTCTAGCATTGATTACAAAAATTAGCACTCTTCTTTAATTAATACAAATAAACATTAATAGCACATATATGCAAAGCCTGTTCTGGGTGTGAGGATCTTGAGCGAGGAAAGGTTTACAAACTCAAAATGTGAAACAGTTCAGGGTTATTGATCAGCTTTCTCAGGCAGTGTGACTAACCAAGGACTAAAGATTATATTTGGATCAGGGATTAAACTCAATATTAACAGCAGTGAGTATAACGCAGCCTTTGTAACAATTGCATATCATGTCTTTGTGTTTGTCTTTGCTAATGGAGGAGCGTAGTGGCATAAAATTGACTTTTAAGATATCTAAATCTGGTGAGGATTGTAGAGATCCTATATTGTAATAGTTTTAGTTTTTATGATCAATGTGACATTTCACAGTGACAGTTAACATCTAGTTTAGAAAACAACAGCCAGTCAAGTGGAGAACAAATACGATTTATGTATTGATTTAAGGAAGTCACCTGTCATAACATTAATAGAAAATATTCTTATACTTATATTTACCATAATGCAATTTAGTTAATGTAACATGTAAAGTAATGTAGCTCAGTATACAATCCCATTAAGAGGTTTTTGGTGAACAGACAATCATGGTGTGATTGATTCTGGACTAAGAAAACTGATCTTTGCTGCAGGAACACAGTTAGTCATTGAAACTAGTGAGTATAACTAATGTAACTGCTACATTAGGTGATATCCCTTATGTTGGTCAGAAAATAGTGGATGTGCGTAAATACAATACTGGACAATATAATGGTCAAGACTGAAGTATTAGGCTAGGGAGTGTGTCACAGTGTGACTGATGGGACATGGAAACAGGTGTTTGGTGGTGGAACGACTCTAGAAGTACAATCTAGTAAGATTTCTGTAACATTACTATTCTCGTTAATAAGATGCAGATGGACAGCTGTGAAAGTTTATTGATATATTAAATGTAATCTAATGTGCACTCTACTTTTGAAAGAAATTGCTTAGCCAAAAGCCAAAATCAAAATGATTTTAATTAGTGTGAAGATAGTTTGTTCTAATATTGATTATTCTAATTTGTATCAGCATGAGTGATTTAGAAATGCTGCTTACACTGTGACATGTACCTAAAATATGTATTAGTTAATTTTTTTATTATTAGTTAAAATTCTGTTTTGTCAATCTTTTCCAAAACGCTTATGTAATCATGTAATCTTTGTACTTCTATTAGCTTCCTGTTAGAATGTATTCAGATAGAACTATGTTAGCAGTATTCACAATAATTTTAGAGCAATCATACAATACAGATAGAAAATATCAATCACTTCTCGTGATTATTCATAATATAGCCTCCCAAAGTGTAGAGTTCTTGATCAGCCTTCCCATGCAGTGCGAGAACCGATGGAATCAGAATTGTGTTTGGATCAGTAATTCATCTCACTATTAACAGCAGTGAGCACAACAAGCTTTTCATCATGTAAAGTAATGGCATTTGTGATTGTATTAATCTGGTTGTGAATATATTTATGCCCTATGTATACATTGGCACGTAAGGACATAGTCGTTTTCACTTAAAATGGCAGACAATTGAACCCCTAACCACTGAAAATATAAAGAATTTAACATTTTATTTAAGAAGTTGTCTAGTTCTGGTAATTGTAATGAGATATATTACAGTGTGAGTTATGCAAACAAACTACTGTTTGGATTTGGCACACAGCTGACAGTTAATGCTAGTAAGTATTGTTTTCTGAAAATAAACTGTTAACAGAGCAAAGCTAGTAATCAGTACACTCTGAATGACATTTTTCCAAAATGGTCTCCTACTCCTACATATGTTATCTGCAGTAATTATGTTTCAGTAGTTAATGCATTTTTATGAAAGTGTTTACTGTACAGTATGTACTTTGCATAAATATGCAAACATTAGAGGTAATAGTATGATTGTTACTGGACTTTTGTATTACGGTTGAATTAATCCTTCTCAATTCAGTTCTTAGATGTTCGGGTCATGGAATAAATAAGGGAAGTATAAAATTTAAATATCCATTATTAGCCATTATGGATTTCCCTAGCTTGTAAAAAGTTATATAAAAAATATATGAATGACGTATAAATAATAAAGTATAGTATAGATGTTGACTATACTAACCTAAAACATGTTTTATTCTTCTGAAATGTATATTGAGTTTATAGTTAAGATGTTCAGGCTGTGTGAATCAGTTTGGAAACAGCAAAATCCTGTTTGGATCAGGAACTAAAGTGAGAATTGAAACAAGTAAGTCAGTATCCTAAAAGTCAATAGTTTATTTTTCTAGTTCCTAATACTTTATCACAAATGTTCCTGTTATATATAATGAACACATTTATATATGTTTATATAATATTTTAAGAGAATTGCTTGTTAGTTCTTTGGGAGGTTAGTGTTGAGGTTTAATAAGCTGTGTGAATACTAACAATGTCAAATTAACATTTGGATCAGGAACTAATCTCATAATTACACCAAGTAAGTAAAATCTTAATAAAAATTAAATCTAATGTTTTAAGTACATTTCTGATGTATTTATTAACATCATAAAACTACACTAGGCATATTATCATTTGGTGCAAAATAGAAAAACTACTAATAGAATATAACAATTTATCAAATGTACTAACACCTGCTATTTAATGTTATTAATGTTTTAGCATTTAATATTAATTTTGATAACTAAATATATACACACAGCGCACATTGATGTTACTGAAAGAGACAATATTAAACTTCAGTAAGGGAAGCTGATAAATAATGTTTAATACTTAAAAGTATACTGTATGCAGTGTTTCGTTAAATGTTGAGTTAAATGCTGAGAGGCTGACTCAGTCTTGATCAAACAATAATTTATATAAACAAACAATTTAAAGACATTTTAAAGTAAAATATTAGCCTTTTTTTACTTTCTACTGGCTATTGACATTGTACTAAACGTGTTAAAATAATTGTGTATCCTAAAACATTGCAATTTTAGTTACTTGAGTGTCCATGACAACATGACATAAATATTCAAAACATTATGTTAACATGCCAGATTATGTACCATATCAAACAATTGCAAATTTAACCTTTTTTTCCCAAATCATTTTTTTCAATAAAACATGGAATTATAAATGCTGTTATCCGACTCCCAACATCCAACAAGTACACAGGGTTATTGTTAAGTCGTTCTATGCAGTGTGACCATATACCAAAAGATACTATTTGGATCAGGAATTGAACTGTATATTAATACCAGTGAGTATAAGAAGCTATTCAGAATCTTTGTATTTGTATTAGGTGTATTAAACATTAGTTGTTTTAAATAATAATATTGCCATCATCATATTAGGCTGTTCATAACTATGAAAAGATATCTATGACTAATGAAAATATTATTAAAATGTTAAACTTTAAATTTAACCTCAACTGTTTGAACTAAATATGCGGTTTTTAGATTAGTTGAGGTTGTGCAAATCAGTCTGGATCAAAAACTAAAATTAGAATTGTTCTTGAAAAGAAAAAATCTATCTAAAGATTTTAAATAATTATTATATAATTTTTTTTTAATTGCTATAGTTGCAAATCCACTTAAAACACTTTTTATATTCAAGTAATTGTAACTGACCTATTGTTTTAGTAACCCTAGGCTCTGATGTCCTAGAATTTATAAAACAGTGTAACAAATAATGATTCAACAATAATATTAAAATGTAAATGTAAAAAAAGCAAGAATTAATACATTTTAGTTTAAACCAATTTCAAATTTACCCTACTGTGCAGGGTTATTGATCAGACTTCCCTTGCAGTGTGAATACAGGAGTCCAAAATATTCTATTTGGATCAGGAATTAAACTTAGTATTAATGCAAGTAAGTACATAAAGCTGCTAATTTGTTCTCATAGTTGTTAAATTGTATTTGTCTTGTTACATTTGCATCTGAAGATGTTAGGGTTTATTGAAGTAAGAATTGATACCATTAACAGGCAGTATTGCTGCCCATAACATCTTATATAATTCTGTTAATATACACTTACTGTATTAACATGATCAATATTTTTTAAGTGCATTTAAGCATTTTACAATTTCACTTACACTCACTTCATTTACTGTAAATCAGTATTAAAATCAAATTCACCTACACATACATTTGACATTGTTTTTTTTTAGCCATAAATGGTTATTAAGGTATTGAAACCGAATAAGGTATTACAGTAAAATAATCTTGTGATATACTAAACCTTTAGTTGAACCCTTTCAATTAGGTATTAGTTTGACCATTTATAATAATTCAGAATTCATCCTTAAAATCTGAAGCCTAAATCCAGGGTTATTGATCAGCCTTCCCATGCAGTGTGAATGCAGGTGGATTACAAAAGATACTGTTTGGACCAGGAGTTAAACTCATTATAAATGCCAGTGAGTATAAGATACTGGTCATAATGACTGTTTAGTTATTGTATATATCTGTTGTATTGCAAATTAAATTTGACCTAAATGCAATGGGATGACATATATTTGAATACTCCCAAGCCGTAGCTATGGAAAATACACATATTAAACATTATAGATAAAAATATATTTTTTTATAAAATGTAAAGGCAATTAAAAATATATATATTATTCAAAAGTGTTAAAAGATATAATGACTTGTTCTGAGAGAGGTTAGCGCTTAGGTAATACAAGCTGTGTGAATGCTAACAATTTGAAAATATCTTTTGGACCAGGAACAAATCTTATAATTACATCAAGTAAGTAAAAGTATATTTTATGATGTAAATAATTTCTAAACACATATGTTATATTTAATTCAAAACACAAACAGGTAATATGATTATGTGATACATAATGATAGTTGCAACTAAGGTTTTGTTAACGGAGTTCCTGAATGTGTGAATGCTGGATATAAATTAATACTGGGAATAGGTATACGATTATATGTCCAATTAGGTAAGTGTATACAATATATTTCCATGAAAGACATTTTAATATTTACAATATGCAAAGGCAAAGTTTATGCCTTCTGACACTTTTAAATTTAATACATTTTCTTATCCTGAAAATGATTATACTGTATAATCCCCATAAAATTTGTTCAACACATTTGCAATATTATTTCCCTTCAATTGCAGTTTTCAGTACACTAAAAGCATTTTACAATCAAATGTTTACTATAACCTGCAGTATTACTGTATAATTGTAAAATGTGTAAACTATGTGCATACTTTATGACAGTGTCACCAAATTCTTCAGCTCTTAAAATGAATCTTTATAATGAATGTATTGTAGAGATATACAATGGCACTAAACAAATGCAGTATATATTGTTGATCATAAACAAATGTGTAATCCTTCAATGTATGTATATTTACCTCTTAGCTAGGTGTTGAGGACATGTCACTCAAACTGCATTTTAAAACACGATTGTACTTCCTACATATTAAGGTAAAATATAGTAAAATATAGTTTTCACTATCCTAAAGCATTGTACAATATATTCCAAATGGGTCTTATAATTTAAATAAAATGTCCCTGGGGTCTTGCAATATCAGCATATTATAGTAACTATGCAAACAAAAACAATTAATGTTTCACTTAATAAGTAAAATAATCAAATTACTAAATTAACTAATATATAGTTAAACTTTATTTGGATTTTTTTAATGTTTGAACTATTGAATAATTAATTATATGCCATCAAAAATGCATCAAGTATATTGTTATTGATGAGCCTTGTGACTACAAATGGTTTCCAAAAGACTGTGTTTGGATCAGGGATTATGCATTATAAGCATACGATCATAATGACTATAGTAATTGTGTTTATATTTATTGGTTGGGTTGAGCCTTAAAATAACCCAAATGTATTGAGTTGTTATGAATTTGGGCATTTCATAAATTGTTTAAATTAAATGAAGTTTTAGACATAAATAATTGAATGTGCCTATATGTAATAAGATCATACTACCCCATCAAACTACAAATTATATTGGTACACTGTCAGAACATTCATGCAGTATGTAATCATATTTTTGTTAAGTAGCTAAGGCTGTGTGACTCAGTCTGGACTTGGGAAACTTTTGTTTGGATCGGGAACTAGAGTGAGAATTGAAAGTAAGTTTAAACATTAAAAGACTGATAATATTAGAAAATAGTTGATTTTCATCTTCTGATGATAGTTCATTTAAAAAAGATCAAAAGGTTATATTGTTATATCAATGTTATTGTGTGCTTTAAACTATTATCCAAAGTCATGTAGCAACATTAGTTCAAAATTATTCTAACATGAATGATGTTACTTTCATGCAGACCAACAAAATATGACTGCTCACAAAAAGGTACTAGTGTTGAATTTTTGCATGTCATATATAGTTACTGTAGGTTGTCACTACTGTACCAATACAAAATATTGTGTTTGGATTATTTTCAACTTCTGATAGTGATAGTTTATACATTGATAATTAGTAACACATGTATATAAAGCTGAAGGTAAAAGTTTTATCCTCATTCAACTAACAAGACTGGTTTGATAATTTGTTCGATAAATCACAAGAAGGTACTACAAATAGAGGTACCCCTATTTCAATGTTACTGTGTATTGTCACTAAATTGACATGTACATGTACTCAATAATTAATCACCAACTTCTAAAGGTCAAAGAGTTCAGAGTTATTGATCAGCTTTCTAATGCAGTGTGACTACAAATGCATACCAAAAGATTTTGTTTGGATCAGGGATACAACTTATTATT
This sequence comes from Forbesichthys papilliferus, assembly GCA_025399855.1. NCBI lineage: Eukaryota > Metazoa > Chordata > Actinopteri > Percopsiformes > Amblyopsidae > Forbesichthys > Forbesichthys papilliferus. Next base: position 5,905 of record JAODOY010016571.1, on the reverse strand, counting down.
AATAGCAGTGAGTACAATACTTTTTTCATCATGGCTGTATAGTAATTGTAGTTGAACTCATGCTTGTCTTTGTTAATATAGCATTAGCTGTATACCTCTATAAATTAGTCAGTTTACTGAAATAGCAAGACAAAAATTACAGCAAGTGAACTCATAATTGCACAATTGTAAAATCAAATCTGTAACTGTAACTTGGCAATGTTATTTGAAAGTCACATAGTATATTATTGTGATGTGGGATGTGATGAAGACATAATTGCGATATTAGTTATTGTCACATTTGGCTATGAGTCCAGGTTTATGTCCCACTTCTCTGTTAGACTAAAGCATATCATAAAATTCCATAATTACCAAAAAACTCGAAGCTCTAACTTAAAATTACCTTCCTAAATGAATGTTCAGATAATAGTTAGGTTGTTCAGACTGTGTGACTCAAACTAGTCTCAGCAAAATCCTGTTTGGATCAGGAACCAAAGTGAGAATTGAAACAAGTAAGATGTTATTTTTTTAAGAAGAGTTTATAATTTATCAATATGTTTTTTATTTTAAAGAAACATACACAATGTTATTATTCATATTACTCAAACATTATTTTTGAATTTACCAGCGATATGTCAGCGTTACACTGCATTTTAAAATAAAGTTTAGATGAGTAGTGTAATGTTAAACTAAATTATTTTACATGGCAACTGTGATAATGAATAATCTAACCCACATAATGGATCCAGTGTAAGGTTATTGATCAGCCTTCTCGTGCAGTGTGAATGCAGGTGGAGGCCAAAGGGTCTTCTTTGGATCTGGAATTAAATTTAATATTTATACCAGTAAGTATAAGAAGTTGTTCAAAATGACGACATAATTGTATTAACATGTATTGGTTGTCTTGAGTATGAAAATTGCAAAAATGTATTTTGTTGTTATCAAGATATTGGGACGTTCAGTGGTTAATCAAAGTCAAATTCCTTTAAAAGACTTTAGACATGATTATGAAACACTATTGCGAGCTATACTGTAGATGTATCTGTATAGTTTTATGTTCGTGTTTGATCGTTCACAAATATCGAACTAGAATTATGTTAAGAAACTAAGGTTGTGTGACTCAGTCTGGACTTCAGAAACGTATGTTTAGATCAGGAACTAGAGTGAGAATTAGTACAAGTAAGTTGAAATATTGAGATAATTACACTATTAGGGAATAGTTCATTTTCAACTTCTGATAGTGATAGTTTATCAATTAAAATGATTCAAACATTAATATTTTAGCATGGTCATTGTGATCAATACCCCCAAAATGTATCCAGTGTAAGATTATTGATCAGCATTCTCATGCAGTGTGAATGCAGGTGGAGGCCTAAAGGTCTTCTTTGGATCTGGAATTAAACTAAATATTCATACCAGTGAGTATAAAAAGCTATTCATTACTGTAGTGAATATTTATTTAGACCGAATTATATGGAACTTGTTGTGTAAAATTGGCAAAAAATGCATACAGTATGGTATGTTTTTGTCAGAAGAAATTATGAGTCTTAGTATTTACAGAAATACGCTAGGGAAGACAGCCTGGCAATGTTAGTCCATCCATCCATTTTCATCAGCTTATCCAGGGTCGGGTTGCGGTTAGTATTTTGCGATATTATGACTAAATGAACCCCTATCCCAGACACACAGAATGGACATATTGACAAATGTATACAGTACATGTGAAAAAACATTTACAGTATTTTAAATAACATCCTTTACCAGTGAGTTGTATTGGCATGATCATTTTAATGTGAAATATTAGTGTGAATGACAAACAAACTCTAGTAAGTCCTATTTTCTTATAATAAACTGTCACAGTTTATTAATATGCAAATAGATATTTACAAGATATTAATATTGCTTATAAATGGTTTTCAATAACAATATAATAACATATTTAATTAATTTTAGAAGCATTAAATATCACATTGCTTACTATCTTTAAATAGCTTGAATAATTCAAATGTGTTTGCCATGCTATTATACTAGTCTTTATTTTATTAGTTTATATGAACTTACTAATATGTTTATCATTGTCAAAATACTGCTAACATTATAAAACAAATGACAAAATATGTGTTTTTGGCTCTGGTCCATAAACAGCATAAGGTAAAGGTAACAATTCAGCTCTTTGGGTCCAATTCCATCAGTTCATATTCACTCTTCTTTAAAGTACAGTATTACAGATGAAGAAGATCCAATGTTAGATTCACTGTTAGATTAAATACGTTTACTTGATTTGGAATACTATAAAGGCTAATAATAGAAAATAGTTGATTGTCATCTTCTGGTCATAGTTCAAATCAAAAAGATAAAATATAATTAGTATAATTATATCGTTATATTGAAACGTTATTTTGTGTTTTAAACTCTCCAAAGTCATGTAGCAGCATTACTTATATATTATTCAAACATTAAATATTTTACTTTCATTCAAACCAACCAAATTTGACTGCTTTGATCATTTGAGCTATAAATCATAAAATGGTAGTATTGCATCTTTGCATGCCATATCATTACTGTAGATGGTCACTACTGTACATTGACATAAAGGTATTCAATAATTAATCATACAACTTCTAAAAGTCAGTGTTCAGAGTTATTGATCAGCTTTCCCATGCAGTGTGACTACAAATGCATACCAAAGTATTGTATTTGGTTCAGGAATTCAACTTAATATTAATACCAGTAAGTACAATACTTTTTTAATCATGGTCGCAATTGTATTTGAACTAATGGTTGCATTTAGATTTGTCTTTGCTAATATAGCATAAGCATTATACTTATACTGTCAGTTGGTCAGTTTACTGAAATAGCAAGACACAAGCACTCTGTAAACTAATTTCACAATTGTAATAGCAAATCAGTAACTGTAACTTTAAATTTAAAGTTACATTATTATTGTAATGTGAATGTTAATGTACAATATTAGTTATTGCATTATTATTAGTTATTGTTACCTTTGGCTATGAGTCAAAGTTTATGTCCTACTGCATCTACTTTTACAAAAAAATAATAGCTTTTAACTAGGTAACTTCCCTATTAAACTAAAGCATAATGAAATTGCATAATTGCCACACAGCTCGAAGCTCTAACCTAAAATAACCATCCTAAATTAGTGTTCAGTTCTTAGTTAGGTTGTTCAGGCTGTGTGACTCAATCTGGTTTCAACAAAATCCTGTTTGGATCAGGAACCAAAGTGATAATTGAAACAAGTAAGATTTAATCGTATGTCAATATTCATAATGGTTAACATACAATAATGTTATTTTATAAATCATGGTTTATAATGTATCAATATGGTTTCTATCTTAAAAAAAACTACACAATACAAAAAACATATTTAAGAAATAAGAAAAGGTTTTGCTCTGGGGTGATAACATGAACACAGCAATGTTATTATTCAAAACATTGTTTGCATATACCAGCCATAATTCATCATTACACTGCACTTTACAGTAAAGTTTTGCGTGAGTAGTGTATTTTTAAACAAAATTATTTTACATGGCAACTGTGCTAATGAATAATCTAACCCACATCATGGATCCAGTGTAAGATATTTGATCCGCCTTCTCATGCAGTGTGAATGCAGGTGGAGGCCAAAAGGTCTTCTTTGGATCTGGAATTAAACTTAATATTTATACCAGTGAGTATAAGAAGCAATTCAAAATGATGACATAATTGTATTTACGTGTATTAGTTGTCTTGAGTCTGAAAATTACCAAAATATATTGAGTTGGTAATCATATAAATAGTTTAAGTCATCATATAAGTAGTTAGGAATTTGACTTTGGTCAAAGTCAAATTCCTTTAAAAGACGTAAGACTTGATTATGCCACACCATCAGACTGCAAGCTATATTACTATATACTGTGTAGATGCATCTGTATAGTTGTATGTTCATGTTTTGATCATTCACAATTATGCAATTAGAATTATGTCAAGAAGCTAAGGTTGTGTGACTCAGTCTGGACTTCAGAAACTTCTGTTTGGATCAGGAACTAGAGTGAGAATTAAAAAACGTAAGTTGAAATATTAAGACATTGACAAATTTATTAAATAGTTTATTTTCAACTTCTGATAGTAATGGTTTATAAATTAAAATGAGTAAAACATTTATATAAAGGTGAAGGTTAAAGTTTTATCTTCATTCAACTAACAAGACTGATTTTGTCTATAAATCACAAGAAGATACTACTAATAGAGGTACCCCTATTTCAATGTTACTGTGTATTGTCACTACATTGACATGTAGAAAACTTTGAAAATATGATTGCTGTATAAATTATGAAAAATAATTAATTAATTAAAATTTTGATTAAAATAGTAAATGCAAAAAAAACAACAAAAAAAAACTGGGATCAATTATAACATATGTTAGTTTGTTCAAGTATTAATTAATTTAATTAAAAAGCAATACTATATATTTTACCAGAATATGATAGTCATCAGTGTTGATGGCAAATATATACATTAATGATGAAAATAAAATACAATTTGAAATAAAATTTAAAACAAAATCTACTTTGGTAAAGGAACAAAAGCTATAGTTCTGTCAGGTAAAGTTACTGATGATCTACAACCTATATATCTTTAGTAACAAAATAACTGAATTAAAAATAACTGTATTTAGTATTTAATGATGTTAGGCTACACTATAGTGCAGTTGATTTGTTATGATAATTAGATAATTGTTAACATTGTTCTAAACAAAGGTCTGATGTGATCAAGTAAATCAAGTATTATTAGATAGCTATAGTGCTATTTCTGATCATATCAGTAACCACTATTAATATGTTTGAAATCATTAATCGGCATAGTGTCTGTTAAATCCAGGCTATATTTACAGTAAGTTGTTTTTGTTATGAACAATTACAATTACCTGCTAAATCACTTTAATTACTGGTTAGCTGTAATTACAGTAGCTAAATAATTAATGTTTGTCATATTTTCAACTAAGCAGCAAAAGATAAGCATGATCTCACTATTAACATTTACATGTTATAAATTGCCAAGTTTGGGCAATAATAAAAATTCTCTGCCTTTATCTGCGAAAGATATCGCCATATCCCACGTCTTAATCAGAAAATGTTACATTCACAAAAAGGCTTAATTTGTACAGTACTGTGTATGTAAATGTAGATAAGGTTTCAATATAAATGGAAAATGGTGATCCATTGGTCCAAATCTTATGTTAGAGTATGTTATCAACAGTTAACGCTTACACAGTGGTTGAGTATGGGTTTTTTGAACCCACAATGTTGCTGTGTGAATAATAACAACTTCAAAATCATGTTTGGAACTGGAATCAAAATTGTTATTTTGACAAGTAAGTTATTTTATTTTACATAGCGGATGTTTGCATACATTTTTATAAGTGTGCATTTTTGACAATATCAAACATTTTGTAAATTTAAAATGTAATTAAGCCCACATAGAGGATAGAACATGTCAAAAACATATATATATTTTATTAAATCAGATTTATTCATATTATTAGTTACTGCAATCATATAAAATATCACATTTGTTGATCCTTATATTGAGCTACTAAAAAACCAACTGTTTTTTGCTGTCACATTAATGAATTTGTGTTTTGACAACATCTGACTGAAATTTGCAATTGGAATGAGACTTGTTTTACTCCCTCGTAGATGCAAAACTGAACTTCACTACTAAAAAAAATAATTTTGCAGCCTGCTATGAAACCAAAGAAGTTATTATATCTGTTCAGAAATATAATATAAATTAACTTTATTTATATTAGCAAATGCTTAATTGATGGAAACTATTATTCATTATTATTATATATAAGTTATAAGTTACCTAATGGACTATTAGGTAACTTAATTAAATGGAAATCACATCTATGTGTTAATATATA
>JAODOY010016562.1:479-26346 GCA_025399855.1 Forbesichthys papilliferus | reverse complement strand
GGACTAGGTGGAGAAATTATATCTCCACACTGGCCTGGGAACGCCTCGGGATCCCCCAGTCAGAGCTTTCCAATGTGACTCAGGAAAGGGAGGTTTGGACCTGCTGGAGCTGCTGCCCCCGCGACCCGACTCTGGATAAGCGGATGAAGATGGATGGATGGATGGATGGATCTATATCCAAACTCCAGTAGGTTGTGATACACCTAACATTTCAAGAGTATGATTAGATCATTGAAGAATTAAGATAGCTTTACACCATTTAGCTAAATTGTTTGGACATTACCCATTATAGCAAAGCAATTATTAAGTAAAATAGGGTGTATATATAGAGGTAGTTACAAGTTGAAAGACATGGCACATGAAATTCCATGTTCAGCATTGTATTTCTACAGATGGATATAGATCCAGAGACCAGACAGGCAGGGTTTGATATGTATGCAATATATTCCATTGTGATCAGAAGCAGTGGTGTGTTTACAACATATATAAAATATTATCTAATGAGTGGAAGCTGTATGGTCTCAGTATGTTGTTTTTCTCAGATTCAACTTCTGCTCTGATGTCTATACAAGGAAGACATTCATGTTCCATACCTGACCTGCTCTCTGATGTCTAAATTAAGACCAATGGAATAAAGCAGGCTGCATAGGGTGAAATATATACATCTGAATGGCAGCACATGTTTGGGTATAAGGCAATGAGGTTACAGGCAAGGCAGCCAAGGAATCAATAAATCTCTGGCATTTAAAAACAAAACAAGCATTAGGATGGAGAATTGTAATAAATCACGAAACCACAAGAAGAAGGCAAAGGCAATAAGAAACAGAAACGAGGAGGCATTTCTGAACAATTAAAACCATAGTTAAAAAAGAGGGGTGTTGTCTTGGAACAAATACAAGGCAACAAGACATACTGTAGCTAATGACACAATGGGCACAAGGCTGTGTGCCCATTGCGTGCAATCAAGTTCGTAATGCATACATGTGTTTGTATTTCATCTACATGCATCTGTATCGAATGATGCATTAACTAGAGAACATTAAGTGAGAGAGAAGTGACAACTTTTAAGGACTGTGGACCAGTCAGTGTCCAGAGCTGGACTAGTAGTTCTCTATGAAGAATTAGACTATAGAAGAGAAACGGTCTACATAACTTAATCCAACAAGGTTTGAGGATTACAGTGATACAGCCTCTACACAGCACTATTATGAGTCAGGCATTATGAACATGGTTTGTTGTTATTCCAGTCTTACAGAATTCCTGTCTCACAAGAACATATTTCTTATAAAATGTCTGAGAACATCTAGGATCATTATCATTTTATAATATTGTTGGATCATTTTATATCATTTTGACTTTCACAGACATGTTATACACGTTTGTTACATTTAAGGACATAAAAAATTTAATAATATATTCTATAGCATTCACTTTCATGTGGTTACTGGTTTGTGTTCCACTTTGGATGTTGGCCTAAAGGATAGAGGTAGATAGAGATAAAATGTGTCAGAGAAAGAAATCATCTACAAAACGCACATATGGCAAACTGGTTACCCGTATGGTATAGCCTACAGTAATTTCAATTTCAATTTTACCAATGGACATGAGCTTCGTGAAGATGGGTGCGATTGATTGCACCCATTTGCTATGATTGGGGAGATTTGAATGTTTCATAAATGTCATGCAAACCCAGTGATAAGATGGTTTCTACCATAGATTGATAAATAAGGGCCATTGTCTCCACACTGGTACTGTCATTTAGTGCTGTGTGGACCCACTGGTGTATCTGGAGGGTTGATCATGAATACACAGAAGCCCTGTTTTAGATGTCTCCCTGCTCCAAATGAACAGTCTTCTAATGACATATTCATTTGAATCAGGTGTGTTGGATCAGGGTGACACGTAAAACATGCAGGGCAGGAGGCTTCCAGGGTTATGGATAAACTGTTCTACTCTACTAAAGCTCCTCCCACACTGCTGGCAGTGGTAAGGTTTCTCACCAGTGTGACTTTGTTTGTGCACTTTAAAATGTGTTACATTTTAGAAGCTCTTCCCACACTGTTGTGTGTGGTTAGGCTTCTCTCCAGCGTGGCTATGCTGATGGATGTATCACAAGTCTATCATCTTTTAAAGCACCTGCCACACTGCTGGCAGTGGTGAAACCTAGCTCTTTTGGGTTTGCTTCCAGAGGTTGTCTGGTTGAGAAACAGCAGTGGCTGATGAAGAAATTAAGTGAAAGAGTTCCATGAGCTTTGATGCATTGTCCAGCTTTCAGATACACCAGTGTGTCCAGACTGAGAAGCTGTCAAGTGATGCTATATGACTTTCTACCACTAGATGTCACACTAAGCGCACCAGCATCTCAAACCAAAACAGATGCTTTTTGGGCCACTCACACACATGCACAAACATGCATACACGGACTAGCCTTGGGAGACCAACATGATCGTTCTAGCTCCAGTTTCAATAATTTAGTCTGGAACTCCTCACTGCAAAAGTTAGTTTAGAAAACAATCAGGCCAGCCAGTGGCTAGCAGAAGTTTTCCCCAAGATGGCGACTTCAGTCAGTGTACCTCGTATTATGTACTTTGATATCATTGCATGCCTAAACAATGCATATGGTGAAAACAAATTCCTTTAGATAATTTAACCTTTTTTAATATTTTCTTGTAATGCGGGTGTTGGTAGTTTCTGTGCTTCTTTAGGCAAAGGTGCACTGAGAAGACTTATCAAAAACCACACACCACTTTTGTGTATGTGTAATTTTGGCTTTTTTCGTGAAAAGCTTTTCTCAATACTGTCCATTATCTTGGTGGTTAAAATATTGCAGGGTGAAGACACATGTTGTATGCTATTCTTATTACTCACCACCAGGGGGTGCAATTGTACTATATTTTGAACAATGTCCCAATCTGTCATAATTGTTCTGGACAGCTAAACACACCGTTTGTAAAATAAAACCACACTGACGTTTTCATTTGATTGTATTTCATATGTCCTTGTTAACATTTTTAACAAAGAACATTCACATTGATATAAGACAAAATACATCAAACATTAATTCCTATATTGCTCAGATGATTAATTTTGCATCAACTGAATATAACAGTTTAGAAGATGTCCACCTAAACTGCCTCTTTAGTTCTCTTTCATGTTCTGGCTACTTTCATAGGTTGAACCAATATCTGTATCCTAGTGTTTCCTAAATGGAGGTATGCTAAAGGAAAACATAATTTATATCTGGTGTGTACACTTCACTTCTTTGAGGAGATAGAGTGCATGTCCTCCTGGAGGCCACGTTAAGAACAGCTGATCAATATATTCACTGAGAACAATCTGACATTGAAGAGTCGGTCCCACTGCAACCTATCATGTGTTAGAAGAAATATGTTGACATCACGGCTGTGTAAACTGGGCATGAAATTTAGTCTATCTGGCTTTTGATGAGCAGGTGATTGAGTTTTCTCTCCATACTGAAGGATTATAAAATACCCACATGGTCTGCTGTGGCTCATATGTTGTACAACTGTGCGTGAAAGTTGCATGTTGCTGAAGGGGAAAATATTAGCAGGGGAGGAGCAGAGATAAATATTCATAAAGCATCATCATGTAAGACAAAAAATGACTAAACATAAATGGTTCCTGCCTGCTGTTTCAACAACCTAGAACACTGGCCTAATTATGAATTATGCATAAAAAAAATGTTTTTACCAACAATTACATATGCAAGCTATCTGGTTTATTAAATACTGTATGTCTATCTATTTAACTTGAAAAAAAAAATTCCTAAAAAGAATATGGAGAGACTGATCTGTGAATAATCTATCTTAATAAAAGTATGTTAACTGTTCATTACAGTGTTCTGCTGTCATTAAAACCAGAATAATTGTGTTATGATATGAGTGCATGTTTGTTTGTGTTTACATGTGTATTTAGGTTGATATCTTTGTCGGTGAAGAATACCTCAGACATTTAAAATGTATTTGTCTGCATGTGCTTGCATGCATGTGACATACAGTAGATCGCCATGAAATCTTAATGTACCAGGCATGTTCTGCCAACATGTACCCTGAAATATTCATTATATTATGACTACTTATGTGTGTGTGCGCACACGATTCTGTCTCTTCTTCATTATGTGTTTCGTGAGTGTGTATGCACTCGTGGAATATGTGCTTGTGCACTTTTGTGGATATTTGATGTTCCATGTTCGTTTGAGCCTGCATGCTTCTTGGCATGTGAGAAACCCTCTCGTTTTTATCTCTGCTAACACAAGCCACGATTAATGTTGCCAGTACTTTCCCCGTGGAGCTTCCATATAAAAGATTGGTTAATTACTTGTGCTCCTGTTTGGCCTTTCTCTTTCAGTTGGTTACAGCAGACAGAAGCTGTCAAGGTCAATGAGCAGTTGTTGGCTTGTGTAGGTCACATGTTAAAGGCTTCTAAATCCCCCAGATACTTGAGTGCAACACACTTTGGCTACAATGATCATTTTATTCATGAAAGAGTGAATTTGTGCAATGGCATTAACCACAGGGTTGCTGATAAATTCAATGGACCGTTTTCTTAAAAGTGTTCTCATAATGTGAATTATTCCTGTTAAATGTCTTACCCATGTACCAGTAGGTACTGTTTTTAGATATGCACAGGGACATTAAATGGCCCTAAAGTGAAGTATGTGGTTATTTCTACTGATTTGTTGTTCAATATTATATTCATTGTAAAATTAGCCATAATATTGGTACACTTGTGATGTAAGCTGCATGTGAAACCAAAACCCTCTGCTTTTTCATTATTGGCTCTATTAATAGAACATTTTCTCATTCTACGACAGCTACTGCGGTTAAGAGATCATTAAAGTTTCATTTAGTGGAAAACACCCAGGATTGTGTTTCGCTCCTTGTAGTAATTCAAAGCTCGATTATGTGTTTTTTATAGGTTTAGTCAAGGTCAGATGAAGATATATTGGCGTGTGTGTGTGTGTGTGTGTTAACCCCCAGAAGGTATTGGCTCAGCCACTGGCTGGAGAAGGTCACAAGCTGCCAATTCATGGTCCACTATCTGTCTGTCTTTCCAAATACACAGACGTGTACACACCCATGTGGCACATACTGTATTTGAGATTCACACAAACCGGCATGCAAATAATCTGTATGGAAATTCTCAAACGTTGTGTGTGTGTGTGTGTGTGCGCGTGTGTCTCCATGATATGAGTGTCCTGTTTGCACCAGTTATATGGTCTGCAGTGCCAGAGTCTAAAGACACTTGAAGCATAATGCACTCATTTCATTTAGCCAAGAGCGCCTCTTCTGTTATTGATCCATGCACTGAACATACAGTAAAGATACAGGATGTGTTGGTTTGGTGTGTGTGTATGTTAGTGTGCGTGTGCGTGTGTGTGTGTGTGTGTGTAGCCATAAGAAAATTGACGATATCCACGAGGCAGCTATTTGGCTATAGCCCTATGCGATACATGCATCAATGGCTGATGTGCCAGATGAGGATGCACATATATAAGTTAGGCTTCATTAAACACAAAATACCCTTACAAGCACGTTGTGTTCAGGACTAAGTTTACACTTCTCGGTTAAGATTAATATACTGACACATGGGTGCTAATTACATCTGACTTTTTTTTCCTGCAGAAAGGTTTAAGCAAGCGTCCTGCTGCAATTCGCATATCGCAATAATCACCTCGATATATTTGTTAAATCGTCGTTCGGGCGTGGCATGCTTGTCTGCCCGGAGGCTGTGGCGGAGAAGTCCGCCTCGGGGCTTTAGATGCTTCCTGATGGATGAGAACTGACAGATCGGGGTTAGCTGCCAGGGGAGTCCATTTTCTTCCGCACGGTCTTGTCCGAGACGCCCTGCCCACCTCGGAGGAAGAAGGAGACCGCGGAGGAAAAGAACGACTCGATATCCCCCCGCCCTTCGCTCTGGATCACTCCCTCCTTTTCTCCCACCCCCTTTCTCTCTCTCTTTCTCTCTCGCTGAGCTCCCAGCACACCAGATAGTGGCTTCACCGTGTCAGCACCGCATTGCCGTTGCTGTCTCCACTCGACCCAGCCCACAGAGCTCCCCACAGACCCACGGGGTCTGTTGGAACGCTTTATTAATAATGCGAGATGTATTCGTCGCCGGACGAACGCGTGGTGCGTTCAGGTGCAACAATTTCTTCGTCGTCAGGAATTTAGTTTGAACGCTATAGTCTAGTCTCTCTCGGTCCTTCTATCTGTCATAGTAGGCCGTCGCTCTCTCTTGTTTGAGTAGGATTATTCTTTCCACGCTGGACTGATCGCAGAAGAACGGTGAGAAGAGCAAGTGCATGTGTAATAGGGGATCTAAAGCATATTTAGGCTTCTGAATGGCCCGAGTCAGCCGCGCCTGTGTGACACATTTGTAACATGACTTCCAAGTTATGCTGAGCTCCTGGTTAGTGCCACAATGGGTGTTGACTGAATCGGCGCACACATCTGCATCGAGAGATATTAGGATATAAAACTGAGGAATTAATAGATTTTCAGACACTTTTTGGATCATGCATATTCAGCCTCTTGGGACGTGTGTGTTTTTGTTATTGGCCCACGCACATGTTCTGTTCTCGATGAAAAATAATGGTAACAAACGAACTAAACAGGGCACGGGTCGTTCTGAAAACAGCACGATATATGCCGGGACCTTTCACGGTAATCTACGGGGAGCCCCCCAAAACAAAGCAAAGGACGGCGCGCTTTCCTCGTGGTACGCCACAGGTGCGTCTTCGCCAGTGGACACGCAGGCGCACCGGGCAGCGGTTAGAGGGACCTTAGACACCACATACCCCTGGAAACATCTTATAGGATTCAAACACAGCTTCAATGGGACCGGGATTCTCGCGGGGGGGACAGACACCGCCCAGCGCCAGGACGCGCCGCGCCATCACAAGAGGAGAAAGTTCAATGGGGGGACAAGAGCAGGTGGGTTGTACAATATGGCTAGGCCCCCCTCGATGGGCCACCGAGAGAAGGGGGGACGTGCGGAGAGCGACAGACGCAAGAGAGGCACAAAAGACGAGCAGAAGAAAGCTCTTAAGTGGGGGAGAAAACGGCTAAACAAAAGCTCAGTGGCTCTGGCGCAATCTCACGCGTCGTCATGGGAACCGATGCCCAAACCCGCGGCCCTCACCTCCACTGACGTGCCCTTTGACGTATTCACCAGGAGAGAGGAGTTTTTCACTTTTAGAGAGGAGAACCCATGGGACGCGACCCCCATGACGCCTCCCAACTCACAGGACTTCGAAAACGAGATTAAAAACCCCTTCTACCCGCTAACGAGCGAAACGTATCGAGCATACGTGATTATGTGTGTCTCCGGTGTCATCTTCCTCGTGGGACTGGCAGGAAACATCGCCATTCTGTGCATTGTATGCCAGAACTATTACATGAAGAGTATATCTAACTCTCTGCTTGCCAATCTGGCCGTGTGGGATTTCGTGCTCATATTATTCTGTTTGCCCATGGTCGTTTTCCATGAACTCACTAAGTCCTGGCTGCTGGGGGAATTCACCTGTAAAGTGGTGCCATATGTGGAGGTAACTCTTTTCTGTTCTTCTCAATTTATTAATAGCCACACGTGTCAACAGTAGGCACATTAATTGAGAATGGTCATGGTGCCATTTGAAGCAACATAACACAAGTTGGGAATCTCACAGATAAGTGGAAAACAGTATTTTCAATTCCCACAGCCTTGTCTTGACAGCACGTTTTATTAATTGTAAATCCACATATTCTTCCTTTTAACAATCTGTACACTATATGATTGTGTTGTATATTTTGAAACCATAAATAGGCCTATAGGAGCTATTTATATGCAGAGAACAGTGCAAAACACCAATGTTATCCTACCTGGTTACAACCACAATAAGGGTAATTCTAGACCCAAATTGAGTAGCATCCCTTTTAAAACAGAAAGCATAGCTCCAATGTAAGTTCTGGATTCTAATGTCACATAGCCAATATCAGTGAATTCAGTTTCTCACTTGTGCACCTGCCTCACCTTCCCCCCAAGGCATTCGATACAAAGCGACACCAAAGTGCACACACACACACACACACACGTTATGTAAGCCATAACGCACTGTTCTGTTCACTAACGTAAAAAAAAAGGTTCACCAACAGATTCCTCTTCACCCTCTTGTCTCATTATCTATTCTGAAGCTCTCTTTCTCTTCTTGTCAATTAGTTTGTGTCTATCAGGCAGGCGCACGCACACACACACCCACACACGCACACCCACACCCACACACGCACACGCACACACACACACACACACACACACACACACACACACAGGCATTGGTGAGGGCTGCCATAGACAGATTGTTGACACCCTCTCAGAACCTTCCCATTGTGTGTGTGTTGTAATTACACAGGTGTCAGATTCACCTGTGGACTGACATTGTTGTATCGAGCAGTGAAACTCCCCTAGGGAGGGGGTACACACGTATTTAAATGGTCTCCTGGTAGCTGTAATGCCAGAAGTTAAATGACATATTCAAAGTGAAATTTACATTGTTTAAGTGTAAAGATATATGGGAAATAGATGCTAGAATTAAGATAGTCTATCAATTGGTTAATCTTCACCCATGACAAACTAACATTGCTCTTTCCTGATCAAAGACCGTACAAATGTACAGTATGCTGTGTTCATTATGTTTTCTCAGCACTGATGTTTGCACAGGCTTTTTTCATTATAAAGTTATTACACTTTTTATTTATGACACATCCAACCAGAAAACCCTTGCAGCACTTTCAAAGCAATACACATTGAATTATTGTCAGTCTCCTTTGGAAACAAACTCCTATGGCTTGGCAGTGGTGTGGATGCGCTGTATCTTAAGATGCTGAACCACTCTATAGGACGTATGGATGGAGCTCTGAGCTGCACAACAGCAGCCCTCCAAGGAATGGATGAGAGAGACGTGTGCTTGAGTCGGTGTTTTGTTTAGATTTTTTGTTTAATTTTGCTATATAAATATAAATATAATATAACACACATAAACTGGTCAATAAAATACAGTATACTCTACATGGTGAAAAACATTAACGCAATAAAAAATATTAAAGAGATTGTTTTAAAAATATTCAAATCATAACTAAAGTAGCTCTCTATGACTTCCTGCCACTAGATGCCACACTGAGCGCACTAGCATCTCAGACGCCCCCCCCCCCCCCCCCACACACACACACACACAGACACACACCCACACACACACATACATGCACTAACATGCACTAACTTGCATACGGACGTACTTGCATTTTAGTGAAAGAACAGAGGAGCTATGATTACACACACACACACACACACACACACACCCACACACACACAGAGGGAGTGTGACGTCATGCTCTGCTCAGGATGCCATTGCTCCACTATACTGTATCTTTACATAGACAATAGGTGTTTGCTGCTATATTCATGTTTAATATATTGTAAGTGGGACCTTGAAGGCACTAACCCATGAAAACAGCTGGTGTAGCGCATGTTTATAAGAACATAGGTTCTGGCCTGTAACAGTGCACGGCAGACTGGATGTATATGTGTGCACATGTGTGATCAGGCCATGAGTAATGCAGTCAGGAGAGCTGTCTCTCCCTGTGGAACGCTGTGCTGACACACACACGCACACACACACACATTTGGTGAAACACTGTTTATGTTTTTAATCTCAATAACTGGATCATGTACTTGACATTTAGAAACATTGATACATACATACAGTACATACATACACACACAAATACAAAAATAATGTACATTGTATGCATAGGGTATTTGTTTACTGTACATCCACACTGATACACTGATACATCTGAGATGCCTGAGAGTCTCTATAAGGAACAGAAAACCGTTGGCTTCAATAAACACTTGACTCAGGATTCCCCAACCCTGGTCCTGGAGGGCCGCTGCTCTGCATGTTTTGAATCTGCCTGCGCCAACACACCTGATTCTATTGAATAGCTCGTTATTATGGCCCATTCATGTGAATCAGGTGTGTTGGAGCCAAGGCTATAATCGTAAACGAAAATGAACGAAATAACGAAAACTAAGTGGGGAAAAAACATTGTTGTTAACTGAAATAAAAATAAAAACTAGGCATTACAGAAAAACAATAACTAACTAAAACTGTAATTGTCTGTTTGGAAAACTAACTAAAATAAAATACAATTATTGGATAAACCTCCTTAGATTTAATCTTTCTAAAATTGTATGATGTTTTTTGTTGAGTTTTAATTACACAATACTTTTTTAAGTTATGTATGCTCGTTAACACGGCTCCTAGCTGCTCCCATGTGTAGCAACATGCAAAACACCTCCATTTTGTATTTATTGTTACAATCCACACGTGTCTAAACATGTATACGTGCGTTGTACACGAAAGAAGATAAAATGCAGGTGTTTCCAAATATCTAGATTACTTCGCTAAGCCCACCACTGCAACTACAGTAGAAATCTGTGTTAAATAACCCATATTACAAAAGTCTAAAACTAACACTAAAACTAATAAAAACTAAAACTAAGCATTAAAAAAAAAAAAAAACTAAACTAGCAAACCAACTTTAAAAACGAATTAAAACTAAACTGAATTTGAAAACAAAAAGTGAAAAATAAATAAAAATAAAAACTAATGAAAAATGCTAAACGATTATAACCTTGGTTGGAGCAGGGAGACATCTACAACATGCAGGGCAGCGGCCCTCTAGGACCAGGGTTGGGGACCACTGATTTAACTGATCACATATTATTTTGCAGTAGACTTTTATGTCAGCCATCTGACGTTAGTATTGGCAGGGAATCCCATCAAGGAAATAATATTTTTAAGTTTTTCAAAATAAGCCTAGAAAAACCTCCTAAATCCCTGAGGAAAAACAAGGCAGGGCCAATTACATATCTGCTGTTTCATAATGGATTTAACATTGTTTTATCTGATTATTGTTAAACAAAGCAAATGATCTCTAAATAGATAGGCTAATCCCTAATGGACACAGATAGCACAAAATGGAAACACTATCACCATTGCACCATAATCCCCTTTGTTGTTACCCTGCTGTAACAAGTTTACTTAATAATGGCTTGTAACTAATATTTGCTATTCCTCAAGCAGGTGCCTCATTTATGACCGTACAGTAGACTACAGATGCAATGTGGAGGAAGCATCTATCGATTCACAAAACAGAAGAAGTGTGAAATGGACAGAAAGCATGCTTAAAGAAAGAGAGGGAGAGAGAGAGACAGAGAGAGAAAAAGAGAGTGAGGATGAGAGAGGGGGGAGAGAGAGAGACAGAGAGAGAAAACGAAGGCTTCTAGAAGCCACATGGGGGTGGGCCTGGCCCAGTGTATTGTGCTGAGAGTGGTGTTAATAGCGAGAGATAGATCAGCCTGACAGATTCACACACATCCCCTCTCACACACACTCACACACACTCACATATACTTACATATGTGTGTACACACAAACAGCCAGACACACACATTTAGACATGCACAGACATGCCTGATTGTGTGTGCGCGCACACACACGCACGCACGCACACACACACACACCGTGATAAACACAATCTTATAAAAGACATGCTTGCTTGCTCCCACAACCAATCAAACACAAATGCGCACATGTCTGCTCCTGTTGCAGCATGTATCTGTTCCTTGCTCTGTACCCACTATAGCAACCTAACATGCTCACATGCGTTTAGACACTGAGGCGTGGGCACTGGTCAGTCTTCCAGGTGGGTGGGATGGTCCTGCAGTGCTCATCCCTGCCCTGTGGGTCTCTCGTGCTCTTTACAACGCCTTTTTGCTCTTTTAAGCTCTCTCTGATTAAAACAAGCTAGAGATGGTGTGCACGCACACACACACACACACACACACATGCACACACACACACAGACATGCATACATACACACAAACCGATAAAAGTCTTGTGTGTGTATACACACACAAATTGACTCAGATATACTAAATAAATGTAGAAATAACAGATTACAGTTATAATAAATGATCACACACACACACCCACACACACACACACACACATTGACCCCTAAATTGTGCACCAACCCATTACTAAGGCTGTCAAAATAGCCCACCAATGATACTTAATTGGAAAATGTGTAAATTATTCAGCATATGTAATTAGTAGCTTTACATAATGGATGGTGGCTAGCTCATTCACTCCTATTTTTTTTACCACACAGCGGCTATAAGAGGGAAAGATTAGCCTTGCCATTAGGTGCAATTATGCAAATTAATCATTATAGGCGCAGATATGAAATATTGGAAACACTGGACTAAAACAGATGCATGCCATTGGGCTATGTATGGATTTTAGAGTAGAACATAATGGAGCAGACTTTTTGAATGAGTGCATACTGCACCAGTGAATACATTAGCATAGCATATTATGTCACTGTAACAAAACATAACAAGGCACCATGTCATTTAAACTTACAAACTGAATGGAAGAGGCCCAGTGGGACTACCTCAGAGATACATACATATTCAGTCCATCAGCAGTCTATGTGCTGTTATATATATGTGATCACAACTTCCTATTATATTTGTAAGTATTACATGCCACACACACTTTTATACTCTATGTTCCCAGGTATATGTCAGTCAATGGGTTGAATTACATGGGTTTTGTTACCTTACCTTTTTTTTTTTTTTTTGATACCTGTAACAAGGGTGGTATCGTCACTGAGGATGGAAGCAAATACAGTACTGCTTAATTAAGATGCAACACGTTTAAAGGCCATCAGGTGCTTGACTCTAAAACAAAGCAAATAATGCTGAATGAATAGAAGTTAATGAAAAAAACAAATAACTTCTCTTATACAAAGGCCTCAAATGCCAATTCATCCTTCTGCAAAAAATGTGTTAGTGGGATATTTAACATTTGCTCAATTAAGATAAGATTAACGCTTAAATAATGGAATGTTGCAACCAGTCAGCAAACTAGATGTCTACTAACTAACGGAGGTGATCGTGAAGTCTACCTCTATATGAGGTTCATACTCCTATTGAAACAACATAAATACACAAGTAAGATATAGAACGTAACAGACTAAAAATAACCACAACACCGTGAGGCAGGAAGTAATGTCCTAGAAGGCAAATGGCTACCTGCCATTGTTCATTGGGAGTAGAGGTGTTGCAGTCTAGGAGAATAGTGCTACAGGCCAGGATGTAATTTAATAGAGAATAATTAATATCTAGAAGCATCGACAAGGCAAGATAGAGCAAGAGGAGTATGCTGTTAAATGAAATGGAAAATGACACCGTACAGTACAAAGCTAGCCAACGGAATAACATTACTGATTGATATTAAAGGGCAAATTAACTAGAATAGATTCATGAGACATATCTCGCAGGTTAAATTAGTACAAATAATGGACGAATGTGTCTTAAATTACCTGTTTTTTGCTCTTGGTAAAATATAGAAACATTCATAATGTCACACGCATGCACACACACACACACGTGCACACACAAAGGCCCAAAGAATTAGTCTTCACAGTCTAATGTCATCAGTGAAACAAGGCATGGCTCTTCCATATGAACACATTCATCTCTGTCTCACTCTGCTGGGATCTGACCTGACACACCTACAGGCACACACAACACGTGCACTAGCGTACACGCATATACAGTACGCACAAACCCATTTATGCTTTCGCAGTTTCACCTGTCAACCCACATGAATGGGTGGGTGTGCACACACACACACACACACGCGTGCTCGAGCGCATACACACAGACAAATGTGCGCATACACAAAGTGTTCTCCTTTGTCTCTCTCTCTCTCTCTTTCTCTCTCTCGCACACACATACACACAGAAACAGCCTAGCCGTTAGGCTGATGGTCGCTGTCATTGTCCTGGTCTCTCCAGTTAGAATGATGGCCTCTGTTAGCCTGCAGTGGGTCACACACATTCAGCCTAGAAAGAAGAGTGAGTGCGATAGCCCTGGTTGTGCCTGGCTCATTAAAATGCGTGTGTGCGTTTGCAGTAACCTGTATCCTCCTCTGTGATTCAAGGTTTTGCTTCATTTTTATATTATTTTCTGCTGTCGTGGGTGTGCGTCGTTGCTGTCGCCGATACATGTGTGGGTGTTTATCTGTGTACCGTTAAGTGTAAACACACAGTTGTGATTGAATTGTGTGTTTCCCGCAAGCTAATTCATCAGCCGCCATTAGGTTGGACAGCAGCTCTAGACAAAATATGGCTATAGTGACACCAGCAGCCACTGCTGAACTCCAATAATAATGGCCCCTCATATCCATTAATCAGGAAGCTAATGGGCCGTTCCTAAAAACACCTCTCTCTCTCAGGTGTTGTGCAGACAGTAGGTCAGATTGTGACAAAGGAGCGGTTTTAATGACAATTTATTATCTCATAAATGCGAGATAGGTGCTAAGATATAGTAATTAATGTGACCTTAAAACTTCAGCTATTGCTGCAAAATGTTCATCCATTTTTCTCTGATATCCCCAGAGAATTGATTGAGTTAACGTTGCTGGATTTGTGTGCTGATATTCCTTTATGGATAAAAACTAGTAAACATAAACAAACTTACTTTTTTGCCACTCACCTCTACTCCTCTATACAGACATGCTATGTTCACAATGTTCTGTGTATACCCCTCTCTCCACCTGTCGTGGAACATAGCAGTGTTATAGGGCTGATGGCTGACACTGGGGTAACTTGATGACAGGAGCAAGGCTACTACATGAGGGAAATGCCAAATTAGCATTCTTAATATTTGCGATGCTGCCAGGCCTTCTGCTGTTACTGTCACTTGGGAATATCTGCCTGTCACTGTTGTGTTGTAAAGCAACGCCCTTTTGCTCTAGCCTGGTTGAAACCATCCTCTAACTCTATGAGTTGCTCTGCTTTACGGTAACTCTCAATCACAACCCACAAGTGAAAACTGTGTGTGGTGATGTCAATCCAGTCTTTAGCGGGCAACTGGACCACCTGTATCTAATCACAGCAACAAACATTTGCCTGTGATGTTTCAAAGACAGGCACTAGCAGGTGATTGCACCACCTTCAGCCAATCAGAACAACATCGCACATTGATTATCTGAACAGAGGCACTTGATAGATGTTGAAGCCAACTGAAATACCCACCTGGATGCTGATTGTCTGGTGATTCGCTACCTGGCTGGCAAACGCTTTTCAATTGAGTCTCCATAGACTGATGTGCACAGTATAAGTGTAACAAATTGCACTGTACACGTTTAGCTCGCAAAGTCAGGATGGCTTTAATAACCAGGCTACCCTCTCTCTCATAGCATTATCAGTCAAGGTCTAACTCCCTCTCACTCTATCATTCTGGTTTCTGCTCTCATTTCTTGCTAACACTATAAATGCACACATAGTTCCACCTTCCCTTGAAGCATAAATCTCTCTCTCTCTCTCTCTCTCTCTCTCTCTCTCTCTCTCTCTCTCTCTCTCTCTCTCTCTCTCTCTCTCGCTCAAATCCTTGAGTAGAGATATACTGGATAATAGTCAATGTTTATTGGCCTATAAACATGATAAGATTTTGTTTTCGAGGCCTGTTATGCACGGAATGTAAGTGTACTTTTCTCATGTGTGGAATCATTTTGTTGTTGTGTCTATTTTTAGTGGTGCATGTTTCTAAATGTTGTGTGCTCACATTTTAATAAACTGCTACAAAATTAAATGTTATGGTTTCACTGTTACACCTTACCTGATATTTAGTTGGTGTAAAATTAGATGGATTAACTGTGTTGTGCTGTATATAAACATCATGAAACACAATAAAAGTCAACCCAACATTTGAAAGACCCTATGCATATTCGTACTTTAGGATAAACCATAAATGCCATGTCCTAACCTACTGCTGCCAAAATGTCAAGGAAGATAAACAACCTTGCTTCAGCATTTATAAATCCTGAAAGTACTATACTAGGATACTAAGGAAAATTAATGAATAAAGATGGTTTGGTGTGCCACTTGATGCCTTTGTTGCGTCAAAGGTTCCGATGCCTAAATTCTTCAAGAATTGGACCCAAAGAAGCAGACAGACTGACCCAGTAAGAGGTGGTAATGACTTCAGACTCTTTTCTATTTACAGTTCTAAGCAAAGACCGGGACAGAGGCTCCCTCCTCAGAAAACGCCAAAATTAACAAGGGATTAAGGTCAGTGTCTCAAGCTCCAGATACTACATTGCTCTGTATTATTGTGCTAACATAACAGTGATTAAACGTCTCAAACACAATGCTGGGCTGGCTCCTATTATTAGCTAAAAGGCTAATCATAGAAACACTAACCCATAATCCAATGTAATAAGGGACCCAAATATAGCAACATGCTCTATAGACCTATACTGTGTATAACAAGTGTGTTTAGCCACATTTGTCTGAGCTGTACCCTTGTTAAAGTGATATTGAATTTAAAAATATATTTTTATTGTTTAGCTTTCTAAATGTTTACTTCGAACACACTGATGAATCGTTGTGGTTTTTAACCTCCACTGGTAATTATAATGTAAGTTCAGTTAGCTAAACTACTATAAAGATCACTGTATGAAACAAATGCTTAAAAAGTGTTCTAAAACAGAATTGTAATTGAGGTTTAGATTTTTGGGCTTTACCATGAATATAAAGCGCCAAAATAAACACATGTGAATTGGAGTTGGCAGTTCAAAGGATTACTCACTGTCAAGGAAGTCAGCACCAATATGGTCAGTTGTTAGCATGTGGGAAGATAGCAGTTTATATACCTCCCCGTGTTCACGCTCCGGAAGAAAGTTCAGGATATTTTGGTCCACCATATCTGACTGATAGAAAAGCACACAAGTATATTGTTGGTGTTTTGGGGTTTAGGGTCTTGTGCCACGTGCATAAATGTTGGTATGCAACTCGATGCCATTGGCAAGTTTGACAGGTCAAAAGATTACCAGTTCCAATGCTAAGAAAATGGATAGCCAAAAAAGTGAAGTCTGTACTTCTACTGTGATATAGTAAGCGAGACATGCATACAGTTATGTTACAGTTCACCAAATAAACACACAGTAAGGCACACCTCACTTCACACCTCTTTGCACAATTGTCATGGGAAACGCTGGGAAAGACTTCAACTTAAACTGCACCAATCCCCTCAAAGTGCCACTATACCTTACAACATGACAGACGACAACATTTTGATTTGAAACTGCACTGTGTCTCACACTTACCGGTAAGTGACCAATGAGCGAAGACACGCTGTCAGAGACATATATGATGTTTCCATCTGTAGTCATAGCCACCAGGAAACCATCTAAAGCCTGTCAATAGAACAAGGTTAGCAGTTACTCAGAAAAGTTGCATGGGTTTAATTGGTAGCACTGTTATACATTAGACTTAATTACCTATAACAACCAGTATGGATGGTTCTTGACTTACCTCCAACATTAACTGGGTGAATTCCTCATTACTGAGAAATGAAGGCTTCCAGTCTTGTCTTATATCACAAGACTCATTCTGTGCAGTTATATCTGAAACAGTGAAGAAGCAACCTCACAGTCACATTGGGATGCATGAGTCATGAACCAACAAAACACACATTGAGAAGGGTGGCCTATCCAGGTCATTAAATAACCCTACCTTTCTGTTTCTGCAAGAAATCAATAGTTCTCTGCAATATGGTGGACTTGTCCATCTTGCGTGGATGGCCTTGACCCTGCAGCATGGTGCATAGCTCCTTGATGAGCACATTGAACTGATCTCTTCTTTTCTTCTCCGATTTGTTACGGGATTCCCTTTTCCATGCAACAGAATGAGACACTTACAAATAATAGTAACCCTTTATATCATGGGCTATTAAAAGCATAGTCATTTCAAAATATTACTACAATGTACAGAAACTACTGCAACCAATGTTCTTAAAGAACATACATTTACAGAACTGAGAGCAGTACGTGGGAATAGACACAAACACATGGTGTTAAGACTATTTCCATCATCATATTGTCAATGTGTATTCATTCATGGTGACCTGTGCCACTCACTGGGTACCTCCCACTGACTATGTAATGCTTGTTTCAACCCACAAGGGTAACTGCAAAGGCAATTCATGAATTGTACCTATAAAACCACCCAATTCATCATCTATTGTAGCTTTTGTCCAATCAATATTCTCTACAGGGAAAAACAACAGTGACATGTCTAAACATAAATGAACAGCCCTTTCTTGCAATGCATAATTGCTTAATTATCGGTTAACAGTGTACTGTACATAGACTCACATTAATGTATGCATTCAGATAGACACACTGAAACAAAAGCCAACGAAGAATAAACACACATATATACACACACACACACACACACACACACACACACACACACACACAGGCACTGGAGTACCTTTTTGCCCTATCTTTCTCATCGTCATCCGGCACGTCTTCCACACAACTGTTGGAGCTAGAAATAGAGGGTTAAACGTTAGTGACAAGCTCCTTTGAGTAATTGACCCCTCTTAACTAACACAAGGGGCAGCATCATATCCAAACATGTTTTCCAAGTGTTTGAAATATCATTGCAAACTGGAACACCGTAATGTTGATAATACAGTGGCATACTGTCACCTCTTCTCTCTTATTATAATATCACAGATTATAATAATGTCCATTCTCACTTCTGTCAGCAATCAACATTGTTATTGTAAGAACACTTAAATTTGTGCTCTAAGAAGTCATCATGCCCATCAGGCATTGTCACAACACTCACGGCACTGCAACTTGTGACTCTGTTGTGACTCACAATACAAACAGATTGCACCAGATCACACTGCTAACACTGCTGTTACATACTTACATGCATACAGAAACAAAACAAGAACAAAACACATGAGAATACAGATCTACAACAAATGTTGATCTGGGTTCAGAAAATAGGCCTGGGTCACTGTTAAACTTACTGTCCTTACGTTACGTTTAAGGTGGGGCTATGATCTATTAATGATTTGATTGGCACCTATGAGCACCGACTCCACGACAAACAATGAATGGAAAACTTCCGGACTGATGCAGAGGGGAACAAAACTGGGGATTCATAAATCAGGGTCTTATAAGGATATTATAGTTTTCACACTGACAGACACACACACACACATCAGAATATTAATTTTAGTCTGATAAAAGGTTAAATTCAGAGTAATAAGGGAGCTTAAGTGGACGGGTACTCAAAAAAGAGTTAGGTAGCACATCTTAATAAAAGTTGGGAGGGAAAAGTTACATTTGCTAAAACAGGAATGGTCACATGAGGATAAGGCTTACGTGTTTCAGCCAGAGCCATGTAAAGAGAGAGTTGCATCATCTTCGTTGGACCGTTTTTTTCCACGCAACAGAGCATCAAAATAGTTCCCGGAGGTTAGCCTAAATACTAAAAGTACACTATAAATTCTATTTAAAATGTAAAAAGGTTCATTTATTGACTAGTAATTACCCAAAAAGGAAGTTATATATCTGTATATTAAAAATGCCCACCAAGCACTTCCTGGAACTATTTTGCCATAGTTTCCCCTCTCCATGAACCATGTGATCGTTGAAAATGTTGAACTTCCGTTGCTGTAACTCTGTTATTTCTATGGCTCTGGTTTCAGCTATAGAGCCCTCATCAGAGCTGGCAATTAAGATGTGCTTCCTCCCTCTCTTTTGAGTCCCTTGAATTGCTCATTACGTTTAGCACACGCATTATGATTTTTGGAAGCGCATGTATTTTTTCTCCCATTTTTAATGGGAATTTTTAACTGGAGCTTGAATGTCAGTGTATTTAAAGTGACATGACGTGGTACTCACTCCCATTCCCGTATGCTGGACGGGCAGGGGCCACCAAAGTCGGAAATGTTTTCCATTCTCACTCCCTTTGCCAGCCAGGTCTTTTATGTCTCATAAGTCCCATTCGCGCTGACGGAGGCTGAACACGTTAGGAAAAACTTAGTGGCCCCAGTGATCCACCTGTTACTGCCCGCCAAAGAAACTGTGTGTCCTGTAAAATCAAGAAGAAATTATTAGCAATATTCTAACTAGGTAGATCCGTTTCTAGGCTCAGTTTCTGCTAAATTATATTGTAAGGATAAAAAATATATTGTGTTAGTGTACGCTTGTATACAAACACTCACACACTGAAATCAAAGCGTCTAGATATTACATTTTCCAAGGTCCCCGTTGTATATCTATGGAAACTCATTGGGCTATCCCTAGTCCTTAAAGAACTATAAGGTAAAGGAAATCATAATTATGTCATTGTGAGTTTCAACTAAAAGGTTACAAGAACAGACCCAGTTTTATTTGAGAGACAAATGCACATATTTACTGTAGATGAAAACATTTAAATCTCAAAATGCACTAAATCACAGAAGGACAGAGACAATTATGGCACTCTTTTTCTCCATACATACTCAAAGTGCTATACGAAACAGGTGGATGTTATTTCGACGTTTTGCTCTTTTTTAAGTACAGGACACAGAAGTGTAAGATCCTAATGCAAGTGCTAAAATCACTCCATAATTGCACTGCAAATTAATGTGCATTAACCCGCTGTGACTTCTGACTGATTACAGCATTTCATAGAAGTGTTGTTCACAGGAGGAGCTGCATGTGTGACCTAGAAAAAAGCCACAGGCAGACATCTCTTTTGATAACCAAGCATAACAAAGAGTATATCAGAGCCACCTCATTCACATCCTATGAATAAAGGAAGTCTAACAAGTCTAACATAGGCTGGCCATAAGATCACATAGGAATTCTACAATAGATTCTACACTTTGATTAGCTTCAGCGTCATGCAGCATGTGACTACAAATTGAAATCAAAACTGGATTCAGTCTAGTACTGTAGGACTACTCGGCAAAATTATTCAATACAATGCAATGTACGATATGCTGACAAAAGACACATAACAATGATACACTGTTTTGGCCTTCAAGAGATAATACACTGCAAAAACTATATCTAACTTAGTGTGATAATCTTGTTTTTAGATTTTAAATCCAGTAAATTTCACTTACTGCACTGGCAGCCAGCCAGCCTTGGGCTCATACCATACTCCCATTAGGCAAGATTAGTCAGCCATCCATCTAGGGTGGCATTAACTCGAGCGGCATTTTGACATTTGGCTGCATGCCCCTGATCAGGTAAAGCTGTAAATAAAACCAATTTGATAAAGGCACGGCAGGTTCAGTCATTCTCGAGAATGCTAGCTAACTTAGAGCTCAAATTAAAAATTAAAAATCCCTCTGCAGCACCGCCCCACACGTTGAAACACATTGAGAAGCCAATAACAAGCAGCTTTGTGGTTGTGACCGGTGTTTGCCATTGTTTATGTTCCTATTTACGGAGCCAGGGCTGTGTAAAAGTACCTGATTATTTTTCAGCACGCACAGAGAGCGGTAAGTTAGTGTTAATGCAAAGAGACCCTTGACTATGGGTCATTGACATAGGCTAAAGATAATACGCTGTCGATATTATAAAAGCGGCTTTTCAATGGACAAGTAGGCAAGTCTTAAAGCAAGGTAGGGCCCATTTCAGTTTATTAAGGGTGTGTCTATATGCAGAAGCATATCAATAATGCAAACCATGTTTGGTTTGTAGTTTAGGGTGTTCATTAACATTTTCCTTAAAACAAAATCCATAACTAAATTAGACAAAGTAAAGAGTGTCTACTGTTTCCGACAGACATTTGCTCTATACATGTTTCATGTGAAAATGTGACATATGCTTAAGCTCTGTAAAGTCATAAGGTCCGGCAATATACAGTATTCTAAAAGACCAAAAGACGCAATGATAATTGATTCAGTTTTGCTCAAAAGCAAAAGCAAAAATGTGGAAGGAGTGTCAGATGTAGGCCTACAGAGACGTTATGGAACTGAGTGAGACTCATTTTTGCAGGCACTACAGCTTTATTTGAAACATCCACCGGAGTGTCTGATGCTAGCTACATACTGAATTAGCAGCCTGGCTGGCGCATCAGGGTTATATCTGTTTCCCTGTTCGTCTTGTCAGTTGTCCGTGATTGTTTTGTTCTAGCTTACATGTAGTCTGCGACTACGTGATCGCAGTACTTTATTAAATCTCTCCGAGCACTTTTACTCATTGTTTTGTCTTAACCTTGTCTTGGCTAACTGCACTCACCTCGTCACCTACGACCCCTTCATACAGTAGCTTATTAAAACCGTTCACAATTGCACCTTGTGTTAGCAAATGGCAAATACAACATGCATTCTGTTTAAAAAAGCTATGAATTAAGCAAAGGAAATAAAATATGGGGTTGATGCTGATAGGATCTTGTTAGCCTGGTGCTGGCAACATGCTTCCAGAAAGTCAAATAATTTGTCTCATTTCAAAGAGAAGTTATTGACACCAAAATAATCACGTGTCACAAACTGATGATACTGAAACTCATGTTGAAAGCTCACATTGAAGTTAGGTTTCCATTATACAAACAAATCCTGCTCATCTTTTAGTGGTGATTTGTTATACAGTAATGGATGCACCTGCCAAGTGTTTACAAAAGTTTGTATACCACTGCTTTACCTTTCTGCCTGTCTTGGCTTTTGACTCAAATGATTTGAGGTACTGATTGAATGACTAACATTGTTATTTTTAAATGTACTGTAGATGTTTTAAGATGCCCACTGATCCGTTCTCTCTTGTGAAAGAGATTAGAATCTCAATGAGACTTCTACCTGGTTAAATAAACGGTATATAAACTGGCAGTGTCGCTGTTGAGAACGATTAGAGACAGATCTGAGCCTGTGTGCACACAAACCACAGAAAACAGAAGCATATAATAATGTGTATTTAGCTGGTGAACTACCACAAACCTAAGGACATAAAGTTTATTAAGATATAAGTTATAGCTGCTTCACATGTAAACCCAAATTTATTGAATGTATTGAGGTTATGCCACACCTTAAAAGGTTATACAGTTTTTAAAAAACACCAGAGTCTGGTTACACATATCCTGGGGGGTTTAACTGCCAACCTGACCTCAGTGCCAGTACATTTCTGTTCAAGTTCATTACCAAACATCCCATGAAACTATAGAGATGGGTTATAACTGAGAAGTAACCTGCATAAAAGCAAACCAAAAACCTAGAAGCCAAGAAGAAAAGAAACATACATGTTCTATGAGACCAAAATAGCTATTACAAAGTCTATATTTCCTGTATTAAAGGTTTGCTCGCTGGAAAAAGAACCCAGAAGTCCTTATTTGGGCTGGGGCGCCTCCCAAAAACGATGTACGACTTGCCAGGTCTATTCAGAAACATATACCCATAGGGCACATACTGTGTGTATAGGCACATGTTATGTGAGACAGAGCTTTTCGCGCCATCTGATGTAATGTGCAGTAATGTGCTTTTTTTTTTACTATAAACAATGGACCTAATGGAACATGTGTTTTATAAGTGTATTTTTTCACCCTACATTGGACAACTAATCAAATACAAAAGAGTGTCTCTCCACACCATTACAGGGTTAAGATGTCCATTTCAGGTGCAAAATGGGTCCAATCTTAAAAATAACCAATCAGAGGCTCTGATATGAATTACACTGAAAGTCTTAATCATGCATTTGCTTTTGTGAGCTATAGCTACCATTTCCTATTGGCCTGGGACAGACTTGGTTATTCATGTGTAATAACATATAGCCTTTAGCCTATATAGTAATTATTTACCTTTATACACACATTGATAAACATATTTTAGAATAATAGTTTTAATTTAGAGGAATACCCAATTGCACAATATCGACTCAGTATCAGTTTCTATTTTGTGGAGAAATGTGACATTGGCTGTGTGGCTTAGTTGTGTTTGATTTAGACGGAAAATTAAGATGTGTGGCTGAGGAAGCTAATGACAAAATAGAGATCCAAGAGGAAACATTATTGGCCTCCTCGGTATCTTGTAATTACTGTTGTTGTACGAATCCAATATTACTGTCAGTTGAAAATGTGTTTTGATATGCTATGAATATATTTTGATGCATTAACCCTTTTTGTTTTTACTTAGGTTTAAAAACATCAAAATGAATATCGATATTGCAATTTTCATGATCAATATTGCAATATAACATATAACATGACTCTGCGAGGCAGGGTAATGTACGGTGTGAGCCTATATGTGCTGTAGGGAGAGATGTCAGCCACTGTGCAGTAGGGACGTGGGTTCTAAAGGGTTTGAAAATGACAACCAACCACATGGGTAAATCAAAGCATGTCCCTTTAAAACATTTTCATCTTTGCATCAAGGAGTGCTGGAGGATTAACTGCTGCTGTCTGCTTGAGCTGCAGCAGGGCAGGTTGCTATCAAAACTCAAACCTGTTTATTAAGGGTTTCATCGCCTTTAGATTAGTTATGGAATTAATATGAATTGTACATCTGGTACTGAGGTGAAATTATGTTAGACAGTATGTCTATATGGGTTTATCTATGTAACTGACAGCACACTTAAATTGAGCCTACCAATTGTTGTGGCAATATCAGAGCAGCTTGTAGGCCTGCTTATCAACCAAATGGATTAAGAATGCAATGTATTTTTCTAGATGTTTTTGAGCACTGATTAAATGGGTAAAACCTGCCAATGACAAACTGCTAATTTTTTTCATTTCACCTTTAATAACGCCATGTCTAAAACAGAATAGCATACTTCTTAATTAATATAATGTAATTTGTTTATAAGGCTTTAACACTGAGTTTGGAAGCTTAGCTTGCAAGATGGTAGCCTACAGACTCACTCATATTCTTTATCAAGTTGCCCTGAAATAAAAAAAACAAATTAACATCAAAAACGGACTTGAACCAAAAATAATTTGTAAGGAAAACCATAATTTCAGATTTATTTATTTGTTGTATGATATATTCTGAATCTCAAGTTAGTGATGCAAATAACTGTTTTAGCCTACATTTCATCATAACCGGGCACACTTCTTTCTGTTGAGAATAGTCTGGAATAACATGTCTAAAAGAAGCCAAAATATAAAAGTGACTATTATTTTCTTGTAAATGTTTAATAAAATAACCTAGGCCAAATTAAATAAGCCAATCGTGCGGTAGCCCTACACACTATAAACGTGGCAGTGCTTGAAGTTTATTTCTACAAAATTACAAAACAGGCTAAAGGAAATATTGCATTTATGTAGATCCATAAGTAGATTGTAGCATAAATCCTGGCGACAAACACTTTATCAAATCAAAGCGCACATAGCCTACCTTGAAAACGACACTTCGGTAGAAATAAAGATTCACACTTCACTTTAGGTCCAGGTATCGTCCGTTCATTCCTCATCTTTTTGCAAGTACGGCATAGATCTGTTATGCTATAATGTTGACTACAGTAGGCAGTAGAGCGCATACAATTGCATAAAAACGCGTAGTGAAGGTCGTCGTTAATCGAAGAGCAGCGAGTCGAGGCTAAGGCAACGCTTTTCTTATTAACATACGACTACAATTCCATTCGCAATCCTCCCTGGTTATGGGCTCTGTCGGTCTGTTTTCCATGCACTACGCTCCACATCCTTCACTGGCTGTCGCCGCTTGTAAACAGACCAGAGAGAACAGAGAAAGTAGGTCAGCTGGTAACTCTGGTAATACTACGACATATAAGCAGCCGGCTGAGTACCAATACTTAAAGTAGTCAACCTTTGCCTATCTGCACACATTTGTCGAATGTAATGGAATAGGAGTAGACCTTTATCAATTGTTTTTTCAAGTGAGAGTTTAAAAGCAATAGCCATACTTTTGATGACTCTTCAATCAGAAGGGTGGGTGGGTGGGTGGGGAAGGGGGGGGGGGGGGGGGGGGGGTTACAAAAAA
>JAODOY010016552.1:0-26349 GCA_025399855.1 Forbesichthys papilliferus | reverse complement strand
GGAAGTTTGGGGTCCCTTGCTGGAGCTGCTGCCCCCGCGACCCGACTCCGGATAAGCGGAAGAAGATGGATGGATGGCTGGAAGATGTGGCAAGCTCATAGAGACTTATCCAAAGCGACTTGCAGCTGCGATTGCCGCAAAAGGTGGCTCTACAAAGTATTGACTTTAGGGGGTGAATAGTTATGGACATTTACTTTTTCTGTTATTTTGTCATATTTGTTGTTTGCTTCACAATAAAAATAAAACCTCTTCAAAGTTGTGGGCATGTTCTGTAAATTAAATTATGCAAATCCTCAAACAATCCATGTTAATTCCAGGTTGTGAGGCAACAAAACACGATAAATGTAAAACGGGGTGAGAACTTTTGCAAGGCACTGTATATCCCTATCTATCCTCAAACTCTAAATAAGTCAATGTAATTTGTTGTTAAAATAATTTAATTTTGGACGCCTTTCTAAACACTCAAGGACATCTTACATAGAAATAAAACAGTTGGTTGAAATATACATACTATAGAAATAAACATTTGATCTGATAAATATATACAAAATAAAATTAAAGTTTAGTGAGGGGGGAAAAAAAAGTAAAGTCTTAGGCAATCCTGAACAGGTGTTATATTTCAATATTATTACTGATCCTAGCCAAGATTAAAGGATACAGCTTTACCGCTTTTCTCTTTAAGTTGTTCAAGGTGATGATCAGAATTTCATACCTTAGAGGCAGTGAATAAAGGGGAAATGATGTTAGGCAAACATGAAAATATACAGTATAGTACGTCAAATGTAGCTATAGTGAGCCTTACTCTCTCTGTAGTTTCTCTCTGTCAGAATCCCTTTGGTCTATGCCGTCATCTTTCTCACTGGCTGACTTTTCTTTCATCTTAAGAGACATGATAAACCCACAGAGATAAAGCAATAATATATATATATGTATATATACAATATTTTTTAAAGTAGAAGCTTTAATGCAATAAACTCACTGTCTTTCTGTTGTTTGTATCACTGTTGCTTAGACAATACCAAGGAGACATACCCAACCTGTACTCCAGTCCAGAAGGTGGTGCTAGTGCGTCTTACATGTAAGCGTTGGAAGCATGTGAATACACTATTAATTTTTAATGTTTTATATTAAATTAAGAAAAGGAAGCAAAACATATGTGATGTACAAATGAAAATAGGATAAGGAAAAACAACAGAAAAAATACATTAACATGCAGTGTTGGCAAACATTACATTTGTATGGCATGCCATTATGTCAATATGAATAGGCCTGTATGTATGTATGTATGTGTGTGTGTGTGTGTGTGTGTGTGTGTGTGTGTGTGTGTGTGTGTGTATATATATATATATATATATATGCTTTTGAAATAAATATAGTCCTTCCTCTTGTGATTTGGAATAAAATCATATTTTATTGATTTATTCACATATATTTTTACAATAATGTCATAGTTAGATTTATTTTTAATTGGCATATTTATTAATTAATTAATGTATTTATTTAATGTTGATTTAAATGACATTCCATACGTTTGCAGTCTCTGAAATGTTATATGATCAAAATTGTGAACATGTACAGTAAGCACTGATTATTTTGTTTATTTTTGTGATATACCACTATGTGGTTGTATTTCTGTAAGAAATCAAAGAAACTTACCATGCAACCACATGCTATATTCATTCAATTAGTCTTTTATATGTAGGCCTACAGTACATTTTACCATTACGCCATGGCCTTCATTCAAGAGCATTCTCTTGTCAGAGGCCCAGTTTGCGTGTTGGATTTGTTCTCTGAACCTGTCTCTGTTCCTTGTGCACACAGCTTCTGCTCAGCCTGCATCAGAAGACACTGGGACGACGACGACAACAACAACAACAACAACAACAACAACAACAACAACAACAACAGTGTGTTACCTCCAGAGCCGGCCTGTGTTTTGTGAGAACTCTGACCATGGAAATGGCTGAACAGATCCGAGCCCAAAGACAAAATGGAGGGGCACTGCCGACAGACACATCCCAAGACATACTGTGTGATGTGTGCACGGGGCAGAGGCAGAAGGCCCTGAAGTCTTGCCTGGCGTGCTTGACATCGTACTGTGAAAGTCACCTGGAGCCTCACCATAGGGTGGTGACCTTGAAGATACATAAACTCATTGACCCTGTGGCACGTCTAGAGGACAGAATATGCAAGAAACACCAAAGGCTCCTGGAGCTGTTTTGCAGGAACGATGAGAGATGTGTGTGTGTGCTGTGCACCGAAACAGACCATCGCAGTCATGACACTGTCCCAGTGGAGAGGCAGAGTGGGGAGAGCAAGGTTACGTAACATAACTTAATTTTGTGTCTCCTAGATGTGAACATATGTATTGATCCAGTGTAAGCAAGATAATCAAACATAAACATAGTGTGTGTATGGCAGATTAGCTTGTTTAACTTTTGATTTTCAGCTTCAGATAAAAGGGAGACTAGCAGATTTCCATCACATGATCCTTGAGAGGCTGAAAAAGGTGGATGAAGTCAAGCATGCTGTGGAGCTCAGCAAAGTAATACCTGCACATTTCATATTGCATATGTATATTGAAATTCATATAGAAATGAACGACAAAGCAGAGCGACATAGATTTGTAGCAGGCTGTCGCTGGCAGTGTGAATGTAGTCTCGCAGAGCCAGCCTCTACATAAAGTAGAGTAAAGTCTGGGACACAGCGCTGGCTAACTGCGTCAGTACCCGCCTACTTGATAAGCAAGGTATTTTGATTGACATGCACAACGACCAACTATGTAACTCACTGGCTAAGTCTGACATTAAACTTGCAATGAGGAATACAAAACAACAGGACTGGCTGTTTACCGCTCTTGTAAATCTGTAAAATGTGTAGGCTATGGTTACTGCTTAAAATAAATGTTTAATTTTAAATTAGTAAAGAACTGCGCTACCGTTGCACTGGAAATTTCAGAGACATACTTGTTATTGACAATGCGAACAGCCAATGTAAATCAACAGTATTACTTCCCTAAAGTCAGAGAATCCCGCGTGGAGCATACAAAGGTATATGCATCAGACGTTGACACAGAGTTGCCTATGTGACATAGTGGTAATGAACGGAAGAGGCTGAGACTAGTGTGAATGTGACCCTGAGTTTTCATGAATACAGTAGCGGTTCTAAATAGAAGGAATACTGTAATCTTTTTTCAACTGATAAAGTCTGATATTGTAACTTTAAAAACAACGCACTTAGGAGCCAGCACTACATCACATGTGCCGTACAGTATACATATGACAAACTGGTTTTAACAGGAAAACACAGCCAGAAGTGTAGGAGAATGCCAGGAAGTCTTCTGTACCGCACTGCGCTCCATTAAGACGGTCTGTGATGGACTGGTTGAGTTGCTACAAAAGAAGCAGGAAGCCTCGGAGAGGAGAGCGGAGAGCCTCGTTGCAGAGCTGGAATGGGAGGTCTCTGAGCTGGAGAGAAAATCACGAGAGCTGGAGGAGCTCCTGAACACCGAGGACCACCTCCACGTCCTGAAGGTCAGTGTATTTCTCTTGACAGATGGTTCAGAAGTGGGGACACCAAGCACATGATTTGAACTCAAGGTCAATTTGAGTCACTAGAGTCTATCGTTATTTTGAATCATTGAATTGGGTTGCTATGACGTTGCTATGAGACTTAGCAGGATTTGGATTCTAGTGACTTGATTGAGAGAGTGCAGTGAACATTATGGGACATACATTATTGGTATTGGAGTTTAAAGTATTCTATTCCATTCGTACTGAAATGTATGCATTTAGGTACCTGACAATAAAAACATTGATTTTGACTTGGTATTTCCCATGAAGACATGAACATTGGGACTCAATCTGACTTGGCAAGACCCCTGATGTCTATCAGTTGTTCTATTATCTCTTTCTTTTTCCATTTTGCCCATTGTTCCTGTGTTAGAAATCCTCATTTCTGAGCTCTACTTTGCCCACCCACAACTGGGCTGAGGTTTATGTGTACCCGGATACTTGTGTGGGCACTGCAAGGAGAGCACTGGCCCACATTGAAGACATTCTGCAACCACTTTTGAAGAATCTTTCCATCCAAGGTGACTGACCATTTAAAAAATGATTTTCAATTTTAAAGTTTAGCTGGTTTGAAAATAATACTTTTTGAAATCATATGTTTTTTAATTTATTTGCAGAGCATAAGAATATGCAGCAGCATGCAGGTATTAGCTTTATTATTTTACTAAGTTAAATACATGCATACAGTATTTATTAAATATTAATATGATGTATGACATATACTAAGATAGAAACATGTTACACTAGACACAGAAAAAAAGCTAAATCAATACAAAATCATTGATATGGTAGATGATATTGATATACGTCTTTCTTTAATTATACTGTAGAACATTTACTATTCGTAAGGGTTTACAGAACAATGAAATGACAGGCAATATGACAACAATAAACTCAGGTATAATTTAAATAGGATTTTCAGTTTGCTAGAATTAATAAAATCCCATTTAGCAAAACAGTTACGAGTGAACATTTACCCATAATTAAATTGAGATGGCATAATTTGCTATTTTAATTTCAGTTCAAATGAATTACTCTGATTATAATTTAAAAGCCATCTCAAAGTTGTTACCATTGTTTTCTGAATGAAGATAAGATTCTCTATACTCTAAAATAGGATACAGTTAACATGTGCCATCTCCGCTCTCTGACTGAATCCTATTGAAGACGTGGGTGAATATACTATGATATAATATGATTTAACATGTTCAAGGACGTCTCTATCTGCAGTGGATGTTCAGCTTGATGCCAGGACAGCCAACCCCTGGCTTGTGCTATCAAAGGACGGGACACAAGTC
Organism: Forbesichthys papilliferus; assembly: GCA_025399855.1. NCBI lineage: Eukaryota > Metazoa > Chordata > Actinopteri > Percopsiformes > Amblyopsidae > Forbesichthys > Forbesichthys papilliferus. The sequence continues at coordinate 21,479 of JAODOY010016552.1, read as the reverse complement.
TGGGATGGAGATGTTGAGCAGAACCTTTCGGATTTACCAGAGCGTTTTGACACAGCGCCATGTGTGCTCGCCACAAGGGTAATAACACCAGCCTGTACCTGATTGAGTCATGAGCATGTAGCTTGAACGGAATAGAATAAAGGTTGTATGTTAAATACATATTTAAGTACATATGTAAGGACATATGTACTTAGACTTTATGTCTACCACAGAAAAAAAAGATAAATATTTTACATAAGCCTCTCATTGTTTACATTTGATTTGTTTTGTATGTATACGAGTAAAGTATTTTAAAGAATGAAAAATATTTCAACAGGTATGATGTGTTGATTTACTGGAGCTTGACCTCCTTGCAATTCAGGGTTTCACCACAGGGAGGCACTACTGGGAGGTGGTCGTTGGAGACAAGACTGCATGGGACTTGGGCGTGGCCCGGCAGTCAGTTAACAGGAAGGGTGTGGTCACGCTGAGCCCAGAGAACGGCTATTGGGCCATTTGTTTGAGGGGGGGTAGTGAATACAGGGCATGTAGTTGTCCGTCGGTTGCACTGTGCCTCTCTCAAAAGCCACATGTGGTCGGGGTGTTTTTGGACTATGGCGAGGGAACAGTGTCATTCTATGATGTGGCAGCTAGGTCACACATCTATTCATTTACCCAGTTCAACTTCACTGAGGCCATGTTTCCACTTTTTAATCCAGAGATGAGGGACAGCAACAACAACAAATCACCCCTCATTATACGCCCCACCTTGTGCATTAAAGAACATCTTATTTGAGATGACATTACAGTAGAAGTGTAAAATGTTACATTTCATGTTTTATGCCGTGTCAAGTGTTTATTTTTTACATTTTCTCCACTGCATTTGAAATCATGAAACTATTGGATGCAAGAAATATACAGTATTAGCTGTACAGTAGCCTGTATATACAAATGTATTGGCCAACACAGAATATGTGTGGAATATATATATATAGGAGTTGATATGATGACAAATGTTCAATACTTTCTTTAAAAAATAACAATTATTCAAATGGTAATTGGCTCTAACTGTTATTGCTTTCTCTTTATCTTTCTAATTCAGTACAATAAAGCTTAAAAGATGCACTTCATGGATGTCACAGTAACATGCCTTGTTTCCATTATTGCCTTTACCAACAGGTTAAAACAAAACAGAATCTGTTACCCTGACAGCAGCTAATGAGATTATAATTGCATTGGGATTAGCCCAATGACAGATGGCCCAATGACAGACTATAGCATTGAAGATTAGGGGCAATGGTCACCCACACAGTTTATAGCCTATGTAGATACACACATATATACAAATCAACAGGTTAGATACTAGTGAGCAACATCTCCAATTCATTTTCATTTGGAGATGCCAAACTAAATTGCATTTGGAGAGGGCTGGAAAAGAATGGATAAGCAATTAATGAAAAGGGATTAAAGTAAATAGCGTTTGAATGCTAGACCGAACAAGGCTTTACAGCTGCACAAGGGCATACAGCTAGAATAATACATTGGATTATTATCATTTATTTAGAGGTAACATATTGTACTTTGTTTGGATGAGCAACGTAAGTGATTTTATTTCGGAATAGAAGTGAACACTAAAAAGTGTTATTTTTGTTTACATGAGAATTGATTAAATATAGTATATTATTGTTTAGAGCATTACATTTTGAAATGTACTTGTTTAATTTCTATCCTATATTATATCTGAATGGATACAAAGTTGATATAGTTTGTAATCTGATACCATAACTGTTATATGTAATGAAATGGCTAATATACTTTAGTTTACCATAATTTGTCTGCACATGATTTCCCTCAGTTGTGATCAGATTTAACAGCCTCAGTCAACCAAAAAGCAGATTGTGTTTCATGCTAATGGTAGTACTAGCCCCTGAGTCTGTTTACATGTTGCACTGGCAGGCTATCTCATAACCATTAGTTTACAACTGTAGGTTTTCATTTCAACACTTTGGAACTAGACACTATATTGATATGTTTTCATTGTACAGTGCTCATAATATGCTTAATTTGTATCCACACGCTTGTTAAGTTTACTTTTGATGCTCAACACTAGAAGATGATTGGCTGGGTCTGAGGAGAGTGCTGTGATGTCATTGATGGTGGATGAGACAGCAGATGACTTGCCTGTCCGAGATGTGGGACTTACGAGGTTCGGGCTGATGCCAACACTCCCTGGTTTGTTTGTGTGTGTGTGTGTGTGTGTGTGTGTGTGTCAATATATCAGTGTCACCATTTATTTGTGTTATTTCTGCTTTATCCTGCTCTCTCTGTGTGTGTGTGTGTGTGTTATATATTTTAAACCAACCTGTTGCTTATTCAGACACTGTGCGTGACAGTAAACCAACAAAGAAGTCCCAAGTCATGAAGATCAAAGGTTAGATAACAACCATTTTTTAAATCTGAAATGTTTGTTTCAATGTTAATATTAGTAAGTATTTAAAAAAGTGACAACTATGGTTAAAAGCATGTACACAGGGTTACATTCTCATGAATTTAGAAATAAGTAAATCTAATTATATCTATATAATAAATCCTTTATAGAATTTAGTTTTAAGGTCTGTAATTATCCCAGTGGTTGAAATCAGCATTACTCCAGTAACAATCCACCCCAGAGTGTTATTCCTTCTCTCCCTTTACAGCTATGTGTTTGATTTTGGATTTTAAAACACACATTTTTCTAGTAATATATTGTGATTGTGTCTCCTATAGACCAGCCAGTAATACACTGTGTTTCATATAGACTCCTATAGACCACCCAGTAATAAACTGTGTCTCATATAGACTCTTATAGACCACCCAGTAATACACGGTGTCTCCTATAGACTCCTATAGACCAGCTAGTAATACACGGTGTCTCCTATAGACCACCCAGTAATACACGATGGGTGAATGTGAGGTAAAATACTGTAAAATGCTTTGGATAAAAGCACTTTATAAATGAACACCCAGTAATACGTTGTGTCTCCTATAGACCAGCAGCGCCTGTTCCGCCTTCCCAGAGAGCACCTGGAGGATCAGTGTGTCCGTCTGCAGGAGGAGAACAGTCTGCTGAAACAACACACACGTACACAGGAACAAAAGCTACGCAGGTAATACACACACAGGCACACACACATGAACATAGGCTACACAGATAATACACACACATTAATACTTATATTTTCCATTAGACATGTAACCAATGCATTTTTTCCACTTAACCCCTACAGTACATTTTGAAGCATCTTTATGTATCTATACTGTAGTCAAAGACTACAAAACTGCCATAGATAGATACTATGTAAACTGCCGTATACATGTATCTACACAGGATGTCTGTGAGACTCATGCGTCTACGCAAGGCCTCTCAAGGCCAGGAGGGCTTTATTAAGGAGCGGGACGTGGAAGAAACCATTCAGGAGCTGGAGGCCCGTGTAGTAACACTGGAAAGTCAAAAGGGGGTGCTGCAGGACAAGCTGAGCTTGGCTAGGCAGCACATCCTGGACCTTGGTGGATGCAGTCATTACAGACACATGAAAAGTAAGTAAGAGTTGAATACATAAAAAATATATTAAGTGTCTATTTCTATTTTCTGTTCACGTGACATTGGTAGTCTGTCTTTCACATGTTCTTCACTGCTCTATTTGATTGATTCCATTGTTATAGTGGAATTGGTGAAGTATGTCATCATTTATTTTAAACTTAATCTAGTTCTAAATGTTCCTGGCAGTATAATTGGCAGAAGCAGTGTAATTCTCAACATACAGAATGTGACCGTGTTCTCCCAAAATATGGATATTTTCCACAAAGACACTTCTCCTCATTCAGCCTTCCTCTTCTCCTCCTCTTTCAGGAAGACAAGGTATGGATGGAGAAGGGGGTATGAGGAGGGCGGCTCAAACAGCTCCACCTCACTACGGACCCTCCATGGAAGACACTAGGGCGGAAATTGAACGCTTGTATGCGTGTCATGCATGGGTGACCCTATTTATTGTAGCGGTTCTCTCACAGTTGATTTGTACATTTGAAGTGATTGTTCCATATTTAATGTCATTGGCTTTACTGATTCCATGATCACCAATCTTGCTTTCCATTTCATTCATTTTTTTACAGACAATCTTTGCTCAGGTTAGTGAGAAAGTATTCCTGTTCCTGTGTGTGTGTGTGAGAGAGAGAGAGAGAGAGAGAAATACAATTTTATATTTTGATACACTGCTAAGTTTGATTGAATCTGATCAATTGATTGAGTGATTTTTGATTTCCTTATTTTACATGATACACTTCTTACTGTATACCTCTGTCTGTGTGTGTGTGTGTCTGTGTGTGTATCTGTCTGTCTGTGTGTGTCTGTGTGTGTGTGTCTGTGTGTGTATCTGTCTGTCTGTGTGTGTGTGTGTGTGTGTGTCTGTCTGTCTGTGTGTCTGTCTGTGTATCTGTCTGTCTGTGTCTGTCTGTGTGTGTCTGTGTGTCTGTCTGTGTATCTGTCTGTCTGTGTCTGTCTGTCTGTGTGTGTGTATGTGTATCTGTCTGTCTGTGTCTGTCTGTCTGTCTGTGTGTGTGTATGTGTATCTGTCTGTCTGTGTCTGTCTGTCTGTCTGTCTGTCTGTGTGTGTGTGTGTATGTGTGTCTGTCTGTCTGTGTCTGTCTGTCTGTCTGTCTGTGTGTGTGTGTGTGTGTGTGTGTGTCTGTCTGTGTCTGTCTGTGTGTCTGTGTTGCAGCAGGTCTAGTGTGATAGAGAGCCAGCAGGTGAAGGTGGCAGAGCTTGAGATGGCTGCCCAGGCCCTCAGAGACACAGTGAGGGAGAAGGAGAGAGTGATTGAGGGAACCATGAGAGACCTGAGGAAACAACAGGGGGACGCACACAGGTGGGACACACCAGAGTGTGTTAGCATGACTATGCTATTACTGTTATTGTTACAGTAATTGCGGTTCCTCTCTCAGACTGACTATCAGAGACAATGTGGATGTGATACGGCTTCAGAAGCAGCTGTCAGACAAGAACACAGCCCTCCGAGTAACACAGGAGAAGGTTCAGGATCTTCAGGAGGTCAGAATATTATTAACTCATTTAGATATACATGTATTCTCTCCCACATTAATTAATGAATTATGTAAAGTTGATATATACACAATATCTTAAACATCAAAATAACTGTAATTAGTAATTATATCCTATACAGAGAATGACACTGCCTCTGTGATGTGATTATCTCATTTTTTTGTTTTCATAGCCGGTCCAGCTGCGTGTGCATGTGTGTGATGGCCCACGCAGCGTTGGCTTTGTTCTGAAATACTTGTGTGACATCTAGTGGCAGAAAGTCATATAGAGTCACTTTACAAGCCTGTACAGAAAAGGAGTTTGCAATGCATACAATTACACGAATTACAGTAGCTATACTCTATGTACACTAAAAGTATGTAATAGGTAAACTAACAATATGCCAAGAAGTCTTGCTTTTACCATGGTATTTCCTGCTTCTTTCACAATGAAACAAAGATGTATGTAACAAAAGCAGGTTTGTTTGCACTCACCAAGTGGTAGATTCACCAATATTTCTTTGTCTAGTTGTCACATATAACAAGAAACTATATTACAATATCTATATGTGTTATTTTACAGGTGTATGAGAATCAGATGGAGCAGGTAAAAACCCCAAACTCCCCCAAATTCTTGCTAGTTTAAAAGTACACTGCTCAAATACATCATAATACCTTCAGAACCCTGAATGATCACTCCAACTTAGTGTAAGAGTAACGCTGTAGTGATAATTGGATGAAAGTGGAAGCCCCTCCCACATGAGTGACGTGTATTGTCAAACCATCTGGGCTGCTGTACGTTTTCAAGGATCTGAAGGTGATCGAGGGGTGTACTTTTAAACCAGTAGCTACCTACTTCACAACCTCTACAAAGTGATTCTGATCTTTTTTTTTTTGTTGCAGGAGAATCTATTTTTACTTTAATGTATGTGCGTGTGCGTGCTTGTGTGCGTGTGCATGCGTGTGTGTGCTTGTGCTCACTCCAGAGCCAGCGGTCTCTGAAGGAGAGCCAGTCAGCTCTCCTGGAGAAAGTGGAGGAGCTCAGTGGTCTTTTGAAGCAGGAGAGAGACAGAGTGCAGACCCTGGAGGGACAGCTTACCTCTGCCAGCCTGTCACGGCACGCCCTTGATGAGGTTGCACGTACACGCGCACACACACCATGAACTATACCCTCATTAGTTGATGATGAAGTCATTTCTATCGTTTGCATTTGACGTGACATCCTTTACGTAGTTTTAGTCTAGCACATCTTTTGGAACTTATATATAAACATATTTCCTAAACAAGGAGAGCAATTATATTTAATGTATTTATTTATAGAAACAGAGTGTGGTGGTTGCCACATCACTCACACATTTTTTCTCAGTATAAGGAAAGGATCTCTGACCTGGAGAAAGAGCGCTCTCTGCTTAAAGAAAGTTATGACAATCTACTAGAAAGGTATTACTTACAGTATATAGTGTATTTTTCATACACCTTATTATACAAACATCCTACAGTCGAAAGTATAATAACCACATATGACTCGACTTCTAACTAAAATATAAAACAATTCACATTTAAACCATGAAAATATCTTACATTAGCTACATATTGTAAAAGTGATACATTTTACCAAGCAAGGTTGTGAATAAATTACCAGGTACATTGGAAGTCATTTTTGAGAACTTTTTCAATTTGAAATAAAACAATATAAATTCAGATAACTACAGTTAAGTTACCAAATGTAATATTTCATTCTTAGTGTGTGAATCTAATGTATATTGAGCTAAGGAATTTGTATAGTCAAGGGTTTTACTAATGCGATTCACTTCATTGCCAGTGTGCACTGTCAAGTTTTCACATCTGGGCTCTCCATTTCCCAGCACCCTATCCATTTATAGACAGTCTGATGCACCAAGGGAGAAAGAGCAGGAGAGACACCCAGGAGACATATGGAGGAGGGAAACCCACCGGCTGGAGGAGATGTTGCGATTAGAGAGAGAGGAAAGAAGGAGGCTGGAGGAGGAGACAGACATGATGAGACAGGAAAAGGAGATCTTAGATGAACAGAGGGAGCGTGAAAGAGGTACAGTAGGTTTGTGTTGTTTGTGTTCATTTGAAAAACAAATATTTGAAATGTCACTAACTCCTAAAACAAACATGTAGCATTAAATGTAGCCACAAGAGTATCTGAGGAAATAACATAAATATTAATGTGACTGCCATATTTTATCATTCCTCGTAGAATTGTCTGAGTCAATGAGAGAGAAAGAGTGTTTGGAAAAAGAACTTTCCCAAAACAGGCAGCAGATCAGCACACTGCAGGAAAAGCTGGACTCTGTCACCAAGGTCAGACAAGATAAGACGTGTATTCATTTGTTTCATTTATTGGAACCCACTAAAGTGTAATGGTGGAAGTATTCCTGTCTCATCTGCCCAGTTTGTAAAAAGTCAAATTAAAGCCTGCTTATAAATGTTTTGCTGATCTTGCACGTCTGTGACTGCCACCGTTCCAAAATAAAAGCCCCTTTGAAAAACATGTCATCCCCGCATCTTTTTCAGGAGTTTGACATGAGTGTGGAGGAGCTTAGTGAAACCCTGATACAGATTAAGGTTTGCACCTTTTGCATACTCAACATACAGTATACTGTCTTATTACATAAGTGTACATTGTTATTTGACATGACTCACATGTAGGGAAGGGTTCTGTGGTTAAAACGAATTGTGTTTATAATAAGAATACTTTACAATGGGGTTTTAATGCTGCAATACCAATTCATCAGACATTTAGACTCCAGCAGGAGACCAGGGCCAGTCTGTCATTCCTGGAGGCTGATGGTCAGAACAATGGCTTCTCCCCCAGCCTGGCCCACATCCAGGCGTCACACGCAGAGGCCATGTTGGAATTACAGAAAACTAGAGACCTGCTGTTGCTGGAGCATCGCATTAGTAATGACTTGCAGGTACAGCATGCACAAATACCAACCACTCTCTCTCTTTTGTTATTTCTTCGCCTTTATGTTTTAATTTCTTCTTCACTACTCAAACCCTCTTTCCACTCTAAGGAAGAGTTAAAGACAGTGAACCAGAGACTAGAAGGAGACAGAGAAGAAAGCAGGAGACGGCTAGTGGAGAAAGACAAGCTTCTAGCAAAGAGAGGTCTTCAGATCAACACTTTGCAAGGTATGAAGAACACTAAAGTTATCAGGATAAATTAGGGTGGAATCTTGCTGTACATTTTATGGAGGAAAACGATCATAACAGTAAATTACCGACCAGGTCTGTTGAAAAAACAATTTAGGAATGTCACTCTCACTTTATTTTCCCTTTCTCAGCACAATTGAAGGAGTTAGCATACTGCCCCAGGAACTACAAAAGGAACATACCCATCCAGTACACGTGGCCGGGTGTGGACCAGGAGGTGGTACAGCCCATTGAAGATGACTTGACATTTTCTCAGCTAAGGCAGGGAGAGTCACTGTTAGAGATTCACCTCAAGGTTTCTACAAACCCTCATCATATTGCACATCTATACACAGCTGCAGTCATGTACAAGTTACTCACATTGACAAGTAGTATGACTTGGAACAGATACACTACAGCGTACAGAATATAACTTTGAAATGCCTCATATACATTTCATTTTGGACTTCTTTATAAGATAAACATTCCATTTCAGTTATTTTTGCATCATATTTTAGATACTTAAATGCCATAACAAAACAAAACAAAACAAAAAGGGACCTTTAATTCTATTGACAGATCTCTACTCTTTTCTACCTAAAGGCTGCCACCTTTACCCCAACTGGCCTTAGAAGCATGGGGGCCACTGGAGTGACAGTGGGCGGGGCTACTGGAAAGGCAGTGGGCGGGGCCACTGGAGTGACAGTGGGCGCAGGTGAAGCGATAGTGACATTCTGCACCTACGCTTTCCTGGACTTCGAGGTGCATTCTACTCCTCTGGTCTCAGGCAGTCAGCCCAACTACGGCTTCACGTCCCGCTACACCCTCTCCGCCCGTGACCTTGGCCAGCTCGCAGCTCAGGGGTCAGGGGTCAGGGTGGAGCTTCACCAGGCAACGGGAGGGGTCCGGTTCGTGACTCGCGGAAGCGGCCAGATTCTCCTCGCAGACGCCATGGAGCGGAGAGGAGAGCGCATAAGTGGGTGTGTCAGTATCTCAGGTGGGGATTGGTCACCTGCCACCAAACATGGAGAGCTCCTCAGTGAGGGGTCATTGAGGACATTTAGAGAATAATGGCTTTCACGGTGTCTAACTACTGCTGTTTAATATGAGATGGGTTGTTGGACAGAATTTAGGAACTTCAAAGTGCTTTCATAAAGGGGCAGTAGGCTGAATCATTTGTTGGGATAAGTTTGCTTAAGAGCAGAATAATAAAGTGTCAAATGGTTCAAGCATGCCCATCATGTCCAAATCACATAATGAATACTAAAAGTGTTTTCCTCTTTCTCACACAGGCTCTGAGGGTGACATCATTGGCGTTGTAGATTTCTGGGCACGGCTCTTCCCCCCTGCTGAACCCGTGGACACGCAGATAGAGCGAGAAGCTGACAGGACGATGTACAGACGCCCGGCGACACAGACACTTCCATTGCAGCCCTTTCGAGGCTGGCAGGACCATGGACAAGAGGTAAGCTCATTAGTACTGTATCACTTCTATTTATTGTATATATATATATATATATATATGTATATATATATATATATACAGTATATACAGTATATATGTATGTGCCTGTGTGTATGGCATGTACCATGCAAGGTGATATACTGGAAGAACTAGCTAACACATACAGGGGAACACAGACTAAATAAATATTGTAAACTACACTAGAGCTGATTACAGGATGAGAAACACCTGGGGAAACACTTAACAGGGCAGGAACAGCGAGTATTATATTTATTGTTTGCATGTACAGTATACGTAGCAGTTTGCATTTGCAAAACAGAATCCGCATTTGAGTTGAGTTGGCATGATGTTAACGACATACACACAGCCAAGTAATACAATACATTTTACATTATCTTGATCCTGTCTTTTTCTGGAACAATGGAGACATGCCAATGCTGTAATGCCACTGACTGAACACAACAGTATACCTCTATGATATGCTGATAACCCAGGATAATTAGGCAATGCAAATGTTTCATTCATTCATGTCCTTCATACCCCATCTCTTTAGCACAGAATGGGTGCACATCATTTTGTTCCCTCGCAGCAGGACATCTTTGACTACGGCGGAGGGATACCTAATGAGCTGCTCATAGTGATGGAGCGCTGCGTGGACCTCAGCGCACGCTGGCCGGGACTGCTTCCAGACCCTTACCTCACGTACCGCTTCTATGACTTGCCACCTCACGTCTCCCCCACGCTCCAATGCACCACTAACCCCGCGTTCAACGACGCTGTTAGCTACCCGTTAGCCGTGACGGCAGACGTTTTGCAATACTTGGGGTATGTTGGTTTGGTAAAGGAAGAAATGTCTTTAAAGGTGTGCTCCTCAATAAGTAATGTTTCTGTCCATGTTTTAATATATTGTGTGGCTAATTTCTATGAACAGATAATTAGATATGAATGCAGAATCATAGGCAGCAACACAATATTTGAGTATCAGAAGGGAACTAGCTTCCTGCTCAAAAGTGATTGCTAAATATTACAATCACATTTGAGCGGGCTTTGGCAACATGCAAGTAAACAGAGAGAAAAAGCTGCGGAAAACATTGGCTAACACATGGCTGATATCTCAATTGTCTATAGCCTCACAACAATTTCCATCTTTCCATTAGATTTTTTAAATAGTGTTTGCATACGCATTATGCATATATGAAGATATCTGTTTATAGAGATTATTAGCCAAACTCAGAACCACCCATTCATTTGGGAGGGACATGTGCTGAGTTTCCATCAAAATAAACATATTTGTAAAGATGTTTGTAACCCGACACAAACATAAAGGCTGTTACGTTGAGCTGCTGCAACTTTCCAATGTATTGTGTCTTGGTGATACATAAAGTACGCTACTGTAAACATGTGCGTGTTGATGGACAGGTCTGGCAGTCTGTGGGTGTATGTGTTTGACGACAGTGATGACCAGATCCCACCAGCCTACCTAGCCAAGACCCCTGTTCCTCTTAGAGCTCTGGCTACAGGCAAGGAGATCAGAGGTGATTGTGTTTGTGTATGGGCGTTCCTGTGGGTGATGCATGGTGGGGTTACACTGGCTTGCATCAGAATTGTTGTGGTTTATCTTTAGCAAAGTATAAGTGTGTCGACATAAATAAATACTGTATTCATCATGGGCAGCTGTGGATAGAGTGGGGCGACAAGTGATACAGAAGTCGCTGGTTTGAACCCCGCTGACTTCGCACCAAGTGTCCAAGAGGTGTCCTTGAGCAAGACACCTAAGGCTAACTGCTCCCAGTGGTCAGGTGTCTGTTTCAAGGCTGACACCACCATCAGTGTATGAATGTGTGTGAGTGGGTGAATGTGAGGCAATAAGGTACAGCGCTTTGGGTGGCCGTAAGGTTGGAAAAGCGCTTTATAAATGCAGTCCATTTACCATCATGTTAGAACGTCATTTCATGTCTGTGTTTCATCCTGGCAGGGGATTATGTTTTGAGGGACTCTTCCGGGGGTCCACGGGGAATGGTCCGGGTGTTAATAAAATGGAAGTACCCCTTCCGAATGCCAACAGCCTACCCAGGCTGGACAGAGGTAGAGAGGCAGAGGAGTGGTTTGATAAGAGATGACGAGAAAGGAGAGATTGAGGAGCTGCAGAGGCCCGTAGCCAAGCCAAGACAGAAGGTAACGTATACTTTATATATTTCATATACGATATGTTGGAAATAAATGTAACATTTATAAGATGTTATTGAATGCATCCATGCAGTGTTTTAATCATTTATGTGTCTTATAGACACCAGGTGATTTTAAGCATTTGTCTGTTTTTAGCCCAAGCCAAGATCACCACCTGTCAAATTATGGATGCCAAAGGACGTCCAATCAGAGCTACCCAGTTCTGTGACATCAAAAGCCACACACCTCCGGTCCCCAGACAGGAAAAGGTCCACAAAGAGGCCTGCTGATGCTTACCAGGCCACACCTGCTAGACAATCCCCCCTCTCTTGTTTGCAAGCTAAGAAGTAAGTAGTCTGTTGGGGTTGTAAATTGACTCTTGCATAGAAACGTTAAAGGTTTAGTCAGCTATTGCAAGCTAATTGTAAGATAATTCACCTTTTGTGAAATTCACCAAATATCTCCTTGCATTTTGCTAGTTTACCATTTTCGGTGTGTTGCCTAATAAAAAAACAATCTGGTACATCTACACAGCCCTGACTCTGTAAATAGGAACATAAACAAAGTGAACACTACAAAAACAAAGCAGCTTGGCTTCGCAATGCGTTTCAATGTGTTAGCGTTCTTGAGAATGATTAACCCTGGTGCTCACTGTAGGTGGTGATAATTACGGTACAATATTTACACTTAATTTTTTTTTTGTTGACCTTTCAATTGATGAGCTATTAACAGGGTTAGACAAATAATAAGGGCATGTGTCCACCAACTGCGTTTTAGCGCAGAGAGCGCCCACAACATAATTTTCAGAGTGCTTCCAGAGCGCTTCTCTCCAGCACTTCTCTTCAGTACTTGTTGCTAGGCTAAACAAAAAAACGACATTGGCGACTCCAGCGTTGTACCAAAAGTTGAACTGTTTTCAGCTGGAAGCGCCAGGAGCGTAGCTCTAAATAACAGTGAGCGCCCACATCGATTTGCCGAGGGCACTCAGTGCTGCAAGCGCTGGGCTATTGGGTTCATATTGAAAATAGGGAATCTCAGCGCTAAAAGGGCAGTTGGTGGACAAAGGCTCTGGCACTGAAAACAGTTGAGCATGTTGTAATTGCAGGTCTTCAGAGAAGTCTGCCCGGTCTTCCACAGTGTCAGCCAGCAGATCTGTCAGTGACACCACAACCAAGGTAGACAATGTTATTTATATTCTCTCTCTGCAGGTAATACGTCCACAGCGTATTCCATATTGTTTCACTTTTGCAAGTCAATCTGGATCTTTTCCATTCAAAACAGTTTATGCTACAGTACAGTAGGTTAGAAAACGGTTGTGCCAAACAGCATTCAGATAAGTATTGTGATGTTTAATGCCTGCATTTGAAAATCGAGAACACAGTTACACAATACAGTTACTCATAGACACTTCTTCTTAGGATGTTCCGTCTCTGGGAGCAGCCACGGAAGAGGAAGAGGAGAAAGGTGAGAGTGGTAATTGTACAATATTTACACCACATATGTGGACCAACGGTCAATGCGAATTTTAAATAAAAAACTGGATTCAGAATTCAAATCAGACATTTCCTTCCAATGAAAAAATGTGAGGAGCTGTATAACAACTATTGCAAATTGCATGCTTGTAATTGAACCATATCTGATCATATTTGATTTAATAGGTTTAGTCGACATTGAAGCCCTGGAATCTACTGAGTCATCCAGCTCATCTTGTAGTGATGTTATCATCATCCCTCCGAAAAGAAAAATGAAAAAGGTACAGTACCAACCGAGTGAATAGGAGTTTTAAAAATGTAATAGGTGTGAGAAAGTATAATATATACAGTAATACTGTATATCAGTCATTTTTCACCTTTTTGAGATTATATAATGCCAGCTATCGGCAATGATGCCACATTGGCATCTGACGTGAATGCACATGATTTTACACGTTTAAGGTAATATATAAATATATACAGTATGTATACATTTGTGATATGTATATAAAGTCCATAAAAGTTGGGTTATAAAATGTCTTAGGCTACCTTTAAAACAGAATATCCTTGCATTTCAGGGGGATAAAATGAGAGTGGAGATTCTCTCGCTGACGTTTGGCCCCTCCTCCAGTGTTGCGCTGAACAAATCTGTGCAGAGCGTCTATGTAGAATACCGCCTTCTGGGCGTTCCCATGGAGACCACCGAAACTCCCATGTCACTGCGCAAGCCCACTGAAGGAGAGGAGATTCACTACAATTTCACTCGAGGTGGTAGGGAAGGGGGGGGCTTCTCTACAGTATTTGTGTTAGTTGATACAGTGTATAAGCAGGCTACATGGCTTCCAGTTCTATTATCCATCTGATCGAGCTCGTCATCCCTGCTATGTGTTCCCTGCAGTGATCTATGTGGATGGTTCAGAGGCCGCTTCTCTGAGACAGTACCTCTACACCATGCTGGAGGGTACTGACCCCAGCCAGGGCAGGTGGGTAGTGCACATTAGATGAGTCACACGTGTCGGTGTGTGCTCACACACGTTTTCCACCAGTTGCTGCTGCAGATACGCATGTCTAAACAGAATGCGTAAACGCAGGTTAAAGTTCACCGTGGTCAGTGAGCCAATGGATGACGCCCTGGAGTGTGTGGACGTAGGACAAGCCTCGCTTGACCTGCAGGAACTATTGCTCACAGGAAATGATGTCATTGAGAGGCAGATTGACAGTAAGTGGACAGCCTTTTGTTATAAACAACCTTGTAGAATAAATGTCCATGCTGTGAGCCTCATCTCATGTCTGTAATCATTCATGAACTGATCAAAACATCAGCTGTGATTGGCTTTTACATAATCATTTATCCAAATAATGTGGACACACACAATAACAATTAAAAATCTCCATAACACATGTAGTTTTGTACTGTATGCTAAATTGTAGGCTACACAAGTTTACTGTTTGAAAGATATTAGCATTCATACTAGATTATCAACTATTTAAACTGTATATTAAATGTCCAATACAAGACCACACTCGATACGAAAGTATCAACATATTAAGCATACAGTACTACATGTCTTGGACAAGTTTGATTTTCTGGTTTGCTGGTAGATGTCACTACCTGTGTTCAGCAAGATTTGCTGCTTTTTGTCAGCAGTCATATGAATTTTGGATGTTTTTTTGTGTTTTTTTTTTAAACTTATACTAGAATGTATTGTTTCTTGATGGAAAACAATATAATTCATAGAATGCCAAATGTAAAGTAGATATTTTCAATATTCTTTTAAACATTTTATTCTTTAATTTTTAATAATTTCCTCTAGTTGTAAGTATGGATGAAGAAAAAGAGGTCATAGGAAAGCTGAAGGTTTCCCTGGAAGCAGCAAAAGCTCTGAGTGGAATATATTGGGACATTCACAGCAAAGAGGACACAAAGACAAAAGACAGACCAGATGCGGAGGATGAGGAGGCAGAAGCAAAGAAAGGGGATCGGTTAGAGGTGATAGATTATGATGAAGACAGCGATTTATAACAAACCGGTTGGAACCGGGATAGGCCATAGGGATACATAATTGTGTGTTGGCTAGGCCTTCAGGTAAAAATAACTTTTTGACAAATGTCTTTCTGGTTTTCTTAGTCTCACAATTGTTGTCTTACGCATTCATTTACTCAGGGTTCTCAATAATAAAACATTACCTGTTTCCATTTACATGTAATTTTCTAATTTCCTTTATTAAATGATCAGTGCACAGTCTGTATATTTATTTTAGTCTTTGCAGTTGTATTATTTATTATATGTTGTGCACTGAGGATAGATAGCTGGTCTTCAACAAGTAGTGACTTCAAGTGTTTGTGTGACTGCATGGCAGTTGCTCTTAGCATAGGGCAGAATAAAGCCTTATAATTAAAAACGTGTTCTACTGACAAACAAATTATGTTTAAGAATTACCAAGCCTATATTGTGTAAAATGTATATTTATCTATATTTTCTGCAGGGGGTTCTTAAATACACATAGTATGCAATTTGTATTACTTTAATGAGTTCTTGTTCGCATTGATTTATAGATTTATAATATTTCGTTTTACGTAGACCGTACAATTCTATTCACCAATCACTGTGGGCCTAATGGGTCATCGTCAGGGAATCATAAGTAATGGCGGGACTGAATGCATGTTTCTAATCAGGTGTGCGTGGATATCAGTGCAACTCGCATTTGGATTGGAATTATTTTTATTTGGGCTTTTAGCGATCATTTATATTTGATGAGAACTATCTTACAAACTCGGGTGTGATACATTTCTACCAAGGACACATTCTGTTGTCGAGTTTGGTCAATGTAAAACATTTTTTTATCTTTTGAAAAACAACTACACTTTTAGTGTTTTTAAATAATTCCAGTATTGTTGTGAACCATTTTTATGTCCAAATCGGATTTTTTTTATTAGGAATTAGAATCTGCTAGCAAACATTTTAGCTAGCACGAAATCGTCAGAACCTAGCGTTGTGGACAAGACTTGGTTTGCCAACACTGTTTGGGGTTGTAGGCCAGCAGCCATCAACCTTCTGCCCGGCCCAGGCTGCCACGATAAAACGTCTGCAGGTAAATCAATCAGTTTTACCTCAGTCACTCATACTGAACTGAATTCTAAAGTACTCGAGTAATGCCTGTGTTCAATTTGATGGTACCGGTAGGCCTAATATCAGAGACATATTGCATAGAATTACTTTGCTAATATGCATTTTGTACATAAACAAATTACACCAATTAGCCACATAGTAGCATACTCATGTTTTGTATGTAACTATTTAATTAAAAACATAAAATAAAACTAAGCCTAATGTAGAATTTTCTTACAGTATCTAGAAAAATCAAGCGTGATTAAAGTAATAAATTTTAAACTTTATTTTTTATTAAACTTTTAAAACTAAATTCCCCACTTCACTGAGAATTCATGCATTTCAAGTAAACTATGGAAACAAAACAAGGAAGTACCGGTAGGTCAGTGACAAACTTATTATTTGGTTATGTTCATCGCAAAAAGAACATGCGAAAAATGACCTGTTTGAGTGGTTACATTATTGATAAATGTCGTGACGGTAGATTCCAATATGGATGATGCTTTTGATTAGAATTTTTTTGGTTAAGTTATTCTTAAAAACATAACGTTCTGATGAGCAACGCAACGGTACAGTATGAGAGGTAGGCAGATGCTCCATTATGCAGCTGGAGTTACGTCTCCTGCCTCCTTCCAAGTAGGTTTCCAGCCATTTCAACAGGTATAGGCAAACGTTATTTCTTATGTATGCGTTCCCCTATACAAATAGTCAATGTATTCTACAATTAACAATCCAAGCTCAATATGAGTGGTGTTTTCAATACTGTTAAAAATGTTGTATTCTTCCTGTAAGTTACCTTTTTTAATGAGGTACAGTCTTGCATATGTAATATAAAACTAACCCGCTTGGCTTTTTGACAGCAGGAGAATGAAGTGTGTGAGCCATGAACAGGCCGTCAAGCTTCTTCATAACAAGTTTGTCATGGTTCTGGGAGATTCCAGTGAGTTTTAATGTATTGTTTTCCCAGACACATTTCACAGTGCCGAGCTTTCTGATATTTTCGGTGTTACAAATGAAGCATACTGTATGATGTAACCCAACTTTCCCTACAAAATAGAATTATTGTTCAACTTGAATTAGATTTGACATACAGCCATCACACGTGATAATGTGTAACTGTTAAGTTCTGTGAAAACCTTCCTCAGTCCAGCGGGGTGTATACAAGGACATTGTTCTTCTGCTACAGAAAGAGCAGTTCCTCTCCCATAAACAACTGAAGACCAAGGTACATTAGAACCAGAATGTCCTGAAAGCAGTCAACATTAACATGTTAGAAAACTGACACCAAAGAATTGGCCTCTGTTCTGCGCTCACAAAAATGGCACACAACATTTTACATGAGGCAGCCTGTATGCATTATTTCATGCCAATAAAATAGTGTGCCTCCCCCCCCCCCACACACACACACACCTGCTGTTTGATTTGGTGGCTTAGACATCCTCTCAGCAGCTGATGTTATGATTATTCTACCTCTGCAAGTCAATTTGGTGGTTTAGACATTGTCAAGTCTAAACTGTAGTTTGTGTGTGTGTGAGAGAGAGAGAGAGAGTAATACCAGAGCCACATCTGTAACAACAATGAAGTGTCGCTGATTTCCCAACATTGTCTTGAGTCCTGCTGTGTCAGTCTCTTCCCATTGTCTCTCTGTTGGCCCTCTCCTTCTGTAGGGAGAGAGAAGCTTTGAACTGGACTGCCTAGTGGAGGGGGGGAGTCTGGAGACCATGCACAACGGCACAGCGTACCGTGAGGTGCGCCAGTTCCAGTCCGACCACCACCTGGTGCGCTTCTACTTTGTCACGCGGATCTACTCGCACTATATGCAGAGCGTCCTGGAAGACCTCCGCAAAGGCCTGAAGCCAGACGTGGTTATTGTCAACTCCTGCATCTGGGACATCTCCAGGTGAAGGCTGGTGGGTGGGCTCAGGGCTATGGTGGAAGCTGACGTAGGCAGCACCCAGAGAGCTACATCTACCACGCCATTGCCGGAAACAAAGTGAATTTACCTTAAAACAGTTTGCTGCAGAAATGCAGTTTGCCATTCAGATTGATTATAGGTACTCGGGAAGGAATTCATGTAATATACTGAAAATACCCACGAATTCCCCCAGAGATAAATACTGTGCAATATTATGGTGAAACAGGTGTACCTTCCCATTTATACCTGGTGTGGTTTGGTGTAACAAGGCAATAACTTCACTGCATGTTTCAGGGTAGCACTAAACAAACAATTATGTTGAGAACCTCAGGACCTTTATTACAGTTGTGTGTGTGTGTGTGTGTGTGTGTGTGTGTGTGTAGGTATGGTCCTATGTGGGTGGATGACTATAAAGAGAACCTGCACAAGTTCTTCAGAGAGCTGCAGGAGGTCCTGCCCCCGAGCGCCCTGGTGGTGTGGAACCTCACCATGCCGCTGGGAAAGAAAATCTTCGGAGGGTTCATGGTCCCAGAGGTAGGACCACACGAATGGCCAAGCATTTGAGGTGCGTTCACATTTGGCGAACATGTTCAGTCTTGTTTGCTTCAAGTTAGCCACAAACGGTCTGAAGAGGTACTTTCGGTATCGGTGAACCCACATGGACACTGGATGTTTACACACACAACATTAAAATGTCAAGTTCAATGCACACTTTAGCCACAAAACCTTTACTAAATTAGAACGCACCTTTGATTTGTTTCACACGTTACCACCAATATGGGACACTACACTGTCTGTCACCAGCCCATTCTTGTGTATCTGTCTATGAAAAGCATTGGTGGGCAAGTAACAATTTTAAAATATTAAACTTCACTTGCTATTTAAATAGAACTAGAGTCTCTAAGGGGAATTTAGAAATCATGTTTGCGGTGTGAGACCAATTAAGTTATAAGATATCTTTTTTTTTTTGTTTGTTTTCTTAAATCAGAGGGACAAAATATGTATTGCTTAATTAATTATGATACTGTGGTGGCAATGTTGTCTGAACCAAGGAGAACTCTGATTACCTGAGTCATCAGTTTATTGATGGTCACTAGGTAGGGAGCAGGATACATAAACTTCAATGATGTGTATTGAAGGAGTCATTTCATGCTCCTTTTCACTTGTTTACACAGTACCTTGACTTCTCAATGCAATGTAGTGGACAAACTTAGGTGAAAATACAGTTTGTGGAATAGCACCATCATTCAACAGCTCTTTAGAGAACTGATTTCAGTGACTGTTGTGGTAATTTTAACAAGACACTGCCCACCTCGCCCCGACTTCCAAGTATCTGTGTTGACGTGAGGCTGCTTTACTGCTAGTCCTTAAAATGCGGTTTGAACGTAGTTTTATGGGTTTTGGACCACATATAGTTTAATTTCAGCAGTGTTTTCAAGGTGTTAATATGGCGCATTAATTCTGTCTCGCCGTCCAGACTACAGTAAATGATACGGGAGGCAGAATGTAGTTAGTTGTTGTTCGTGTCAACAACAAAGCAGCAGCTTAGATGCAGCCCTGGGAAGGAACAGGGGTGGTACGTTTTGATAACCAGCCATATACTGTATATTTACTAAGCACATTATTTCATGAATGAAGGTTAAACTATACCATAGCATATCGCAGCCATCCTTGCCCGCTAAACAGCCATGTACCCATAAGCATGTATTAATTAATGAATGAATGAAGGGTTACATAGCACGAAACCACAGCTGTTCTTGCCACTACGGTACAGGGTTATGATTGATGGGTGGCTAGCTGCTAGCAACAACACAAAGTGATATTTGGTTAAACAAAGACATAGTCTGTTTGTTATTAGCACAGACGTAGTTAAATGTTTTGATATGTCTCTAATCCAGATAAAGATGTATTACTCGTGGTACCAAAAACTGCAATCCGTTTCCAGCAGGGTATACAATTTCAGTATAACACCCTTGAGGGCGTCTTTATCAAGCCTAGCAATGTTTAGGTTAAGTAAATCAACTTTAAGGCTTTTAAAGCAATGACACATCTCCTCTTCTTTTCATAAACAGGAAATGGCTAATAATGTGTGTCTTGCCATTATATCCCAAAAGCCGTTGTTGAACAAACCCCCCCTCCCACACTCAGCTTGAGCATAAGGCAAGGCACCTGCGCTACGATGTGGTGGACGCCAACTTTGACAGCGGGGCAGTTGCTGACGGCTACGGCCTGGACGTCCTGGACCTGCACTACAACTTCCGTCTGTCCCTGCAGCACCGCGTTGCCGATGGCATCCACTGGAACCCCGTGGCCCACCGCCGCATCACCTCGCTGCTGCTGCAGCACGCAGCGCTGGCCTGGGGCGTGGTGCTCAGGCCACCCCACGGCATCGCTGGTAAGGCCTGGCGCACGCTGGGAGATGCGTGCTGACCCTTCATCTGCTGGCATCACTGATGTGGTCATTGTGGTTATAATCTTAATTCAATAAGACATTAGAAGTGGAAAACCTAGGCTAAATATAGAATTTGATCATGAGTATTACATGTAAATGTTTATATGATAATATCAAACGAATATGTACAAGAGGAAACGGATCATTTTGGAATTTCATTGTCTTTAGGTTGATGTAGCTGTCGAAGTAAGCTACTTGTGTTCTGCTAAGTTGCAATACACATTTTCACATTACCTCTTAAGCATTCCTATCTGAGAGACATGTTGTTGTGCACTACTGACTTTCTGACTTGATGTGGGTTTGCTCTTTCAGAGAACGATGAGCTCTGTCTGCAGAAGCAAGCCTACAGACCAAAAGCGGGTAAGATGCTAGCTAGATAGCTAGCTAGCTGCATTGACATCCACGCGCTGCTGAAAGCCAGTCAGATGTTTGTCAGAGGAGGCCGGAATGGTCGACAGCTACATTGAGTGTTGTCAGCGTAACGGTAATAAAGACGCCACGTGATGATTGCCATTAGATTTGTAGTGCATAGGGCAAGGAATGACGGGCGTAGTGGAGGAGAGTGGAACAGGTGGAATCTGGATGGAAGTATTTGAGGATAATTGTCCATTGGTGCTTTGTACAAGTGGTGGACCAGATGGTCTCATCCCCATGACGTCCCCTCTCTCTCTCTCTCTCTCTCT
>JAODOY010016542.1:0-26350 GCA_025399855.1 Forbesichthys papilliferus | reverse complement strand
AAAATAACACAACACACAGCCATTAATGTCTAAACCGCTGGCAACAAAAGTGAGTACACCCCTAAGTGAAAATGTCACATGAAAAGATATGCTCACATATTTGCAAATATGTGAAGGGTGTACTCACTTTTGTGAGATACTGTAGATATGATTGCATTTCCATTGTATGTGGTATGTATTAGAATACGTTTTGTAGTACAGTATACTGTACAGTATAGCATTATATTTTGATGGAACTGAGTTCACAATAAAACACAAAATAAAACTACACCAGTTTGTGCAACGTTTACCACTCCAGTCACACACACACACACACACAGTTTACACCATGCATGGCGACAGCCTGGTGCTGCCGTACAGATGGTGGTCATCTGCCCTCGCCCCTATAAGAGGTGTCATCTGTCATGGCCGCCCGCTGGTCGTGTCCTCTGTCATCCACACCAATCCCCAGCTCAGCCCTCTCCATGCGCACGCACGCTCTCTACCCTCAGCTGGGTTCTCCCTCATTGAAACGCGCACGAGCTGACACACATGCATGCACACGGACACACACACACACACAGACACGCATGCATTCACGGCATCCGGGCCACAGGAGAGCTGATAATGACAGATAATTGACCATTGTGGTTTCACCCTCACCAGCAGAAACCAATCACAAGTGACAGCAACTCTGTGACCCGTGCTTGTGTGAGTTGAGTGAGCACGTGTTGTCATAGTGGTGTGTAGTCTGTATGTGTACACGTGTGCACGTGCAAATGGGTGGGTGGCCGTGTGGTCTCTGTTTGTGTGTGCGTGCGTTCGTGTGCTACACTGGTGGCGATTTTTCTTGCTAACTGTTCTCGAAGCTGTTTTCTGGCATGTCTGTGTGAATGCTCAGCAGCTATCTAACAAACAGGTCTACTCTGATATATGAAACAATCCTGTATAGATCTCTGGCTAGTGTCTGTGTGCGTGCGTGCGTGCGTGTGCATGCGTGCGTGTATGTGCATGTGTGATTGCACGTGCATGCAACCATGCTACTACTGTAGGCCTACTCAAACACTGCCTCCTAAACCAATCAGCTCAGACTACACCAGAAGAAAACCTGTGTGTTGTGTCAGTGTCTCTGGTGTACCTCTGATGCTCACAAATAATCATGACGTGTTGAAATATTTACTTGAAGCAAATAATAATTTCTGACTTTCTACAATTTAGAAATATACACTTATGATGTTTCTGAGATGTGCCAAACTTTCGCTAGCTTTTTACCTGCATCATTATAGTTTTTCTAGCCATTTTTAATAATGTTGTTTCTCTGTACTTCTGTATTTGCTCATGGGAAGCACAACTGTGCATGTAGTCCTCTCTGTAAAGCACTTTGAACTGCAATACTGTATGAGAAGTTCCGTATATTGTTAGATCTACATGAATGCATTTGTTTGGGTGGGTGTATGCACAGTATACTTTACAGTCCTGTATATATGTGTGTGTGTGTGTGTATGTGTGTACAAGTGGTGTGTTTTCAGGGATAGTTTCTCAGTAGAAACTAATACAATTTTCTTTCTTTTTATATTTTTAACTAAATGTATGCGGCACAGTTTGACATTATAGGCCCACACATGGAGTCTTGTTACATTTTAAAAACATCCTGCTTGAGGCATTATTAACTCACACTAATGTAAGGTATTTAGACACAAATCCAATGTCACACACAGGCCTAGCTTGCCTTGAGGCAGCGGGAAGGTGATGCAGCCCCATGAAGCATTCTCCCACGAAACTCTGCTATTTCAGTCGGAGTAAAGACGACTCCACAGATTTACATCTAACTTATAAGACAGAAGACCTTTCAACATGTTGTGACGAAGTAATTTTAGAAATCATATCTCTCTTTAACTCTCTACGAATAGCACGTCACATACAAACACAGGATGTGTAACCCCAACAAACACACCATATTGAACGGTGGTCCGCAGTTACTTCGTATGGTCATACGGTCTCCACGTCTTTGGACCTTGGTTTGAGTGAAGTGTGACATGGACTGGACTAAATTACCTGAAAATCTATTGAGATAATGATATGACACGCTAAACGTGACAACTGTGATGCAACTTTTATATTGTAATAACTGCAATCCTGGTCCTAGAGGGCCGCTGCCCTGCATGTTTTAGACGTCTCCCTGCTCCAACACAGTGGTGTTATAACGAGCTATTCATTTGAATCAGCTGTGTTGGAGCAGGGGGTTCCCATTGGGGAACCCTGATATTGAATATAAATAAATAAAAAGTCTCCCCTCCAGGCTTCCATATGTCATTTATCTGATTAGACACCAGTTGGGGAGATGACCCACGTTAGAGCATAAACACATTACTGTGTCATTATGTCAATCCCCTCAACACCTCATACCCCCTTATTCCAGGAGTAAACATACAGTTAACATGTCCTCCCTTACATTACATGACCATTGCACACAACAGTAAAGATGGGAGGGCTTCCATTTGAATTCCCTTACTGCGCACAGAGCTTCAGCTACTGTACCCAGCACGTTAGCCAGCACATCTGTCACTTGTCACTCATTACAGTGTCAGCAGGCCTGCCTAATGGTCTGGCTGTTTGCCATTTGTCTGCAACTTGTTGACTCCCGACACTCCAGCTGTGTCTCCGTAGAGATTTATCGCACGGAAACGCACGGTGAGCGCGTTGCAGCATCAGCGCAAGAACATTTGTGTGAATGTGTCTCTATCTCTGTCTCTCTTGCGCTATCTGTCTTTGTCTCTCTCTCTCTCTCTCTCTCTCTCTCTCTCTCTCTCTCTCTCTCTCTCTCTCTCTCTCTCCTAGCAGCATGGATTCTCATTTCCGCCACTTCGTTAGTTCAATGGTTGAAGTGCTTATCCAACCAAGGGGCACACTTACTAAATGACTGTGTGTGTGTGTGTGTGTGTGTGTGTGTGTTGGTGTAGGTGTGTTCATGCATCAATGAGTATTGCTACATGGCCAAACAAGTACATTGTGTATGTGTGTGTGTGTGTGTGTGTGTGTTCATCTGTGTGCTTGTGCAGATGTTTGTATTTGCGTGCATGTGTGTGTGTGTGTGTGTAGCTTACATGTGCATGCATGTATGTCTGTGTATATTTCGTGCAACAGTGTTTGTGTGTTGATTTGTGTGTGTGTGTGTGTGGGTGTGTGTGTGTATGTGTGTGTGTGTGTGGCTCTACCTGCTGTGTATGTGTGTGGCTCTACCTGCTGTGTGTGTGTGTGTGTGTGTGGCTCTACCTGCTGTGTGTGTGTGTGTGTGGCTCTACCTGCTGTGTGTGTGTGTTTGCATATGCGTTTGTGTGCTACTGTAGCTTGTTCGCATGAGTGTGTGTGGGGGGGTGTGTGTAGTTTATCATGCCAACCAGCTCAATATTCCAGAATGTAATTTCCTGGATGTGAAAAGGCGCTGGCTGAATGTTCATCATTCTACACAATTCTCTTAGTGTTCAATAATAGCTTCTTCAGGAGTGACTACACCCCCCTTCCCCCACCCCTCCTTCGATGGTTCTCCCTCGCACTCGTTCTGTCACACGCCAACACACACGCACACACTTTGTTCCATCCAGTAACGTTACACAGCAGCCACGCAACGGCGGCTGGAATGCAACCAATTCAACGACACTCTACAACCATCTTTAAAATAAGAATTGTCTAGCATCGTCTCTATGCCTTGTGTTGCATATCAACACAGACATAGCTAGCTGGCCGGACCCAAACCTGCAGAATAGATCAATGTTATCCACAGCTTGATTGCACAAGCACACAACATATGGCCATTTCAAGTGGTCATTGACAGTGATTCATTTTACGTTTGCCTTGGCTGTTTGACTCTTGCCTTGATACTGTATAAAGCCCGTTGCACACTGCATGCTGAGCGTATCTGCTCTCATGTTAATCAATGAGTGTTTGCATACATGACAGTGTCACAGACGTTTTTATCATGGTGAATGCAACGTTGCAATTTCCAGTTTTGTTGTGACGTCAGTTGACTTACTGTATAATAGAGGCAAATTGGGTTTTTAAATAAATAGTTAAAAACCACAGCCAGGACGATTATTTCAACCTCGACGTCAGCATGTGGAATGGACTTTAGGTTTAAGGAAGCTATTAAGTAGGGGGTTTACCAATGTTCAGTGCCACTTTAAATTGTGTTGTGCTATGTGCTAATCAATATGCTAATTATCCCTTTGTTAGTTTTGTGCTAGTCCAGATTTGAGCAAGTGGACACAAGATGCAAGCGCCCCAACCACTGACCTATAAAACGGTCAAAGCGTGGGGCTTCATAAGGTCGGCCTTGCCCTCCTCATCAGGCAGAAAAACAAACTGTCCCGTTTGCATCGCTCACGTCAGTCTCTGTGACATCACGGCTGTAATTGGTCAGGTGCTCGTCCAGAAGGTGCCAGCACCGATGCTGCTAATGACTATCAGCCTATGGAGCCTCACAGGCCGGGCCGAGAGAGAGAGAGGGGGAGAGAGGAGGAGAGAGAGGGGCTACACAGAGCAAAGAGAATATGAACATGTACACCCACGCGAGCCCTCGCATGGGTGTACCATTAATGTCATATAATTAATGACACAGGAGCAGCATCTCTGATTAGGTCTGTGTGTGTGTGCGTGCGTGCGTGTGTGCATGTGTGTGTGATGGCAGCTTGCTGCTACTGTCTCCGTCTATTAGGACAGCATCAGAGGCAATTAATGAAATGTCACAGCCTTGATGGGACCACACAGACAGCACCCCACTTTTCATAATAAACACTTTCCAAAGGAACAGAGGCTTCTATTGGAACGAAAGGAATGATGGATGACCTCACACTATTTTCCTTGTTCGTTTTCACTCGTGAAAACGATTCTTTATTTATTGTTTATGTATATGGGGGAAGGGTATAGGGATAAGTATAAAGATTGTTGTTGCTATAGGTCAAATCAAAACAAAAACACCTCTCCCTTCAATGCCATAGGGAGCTCCCTGTGAATCTCCGCCCCCCACACACGTGCGGGGGCACACTGGCACACGGGATCTGTTCTTTCAGCAACTACAACAGACAAAAAGTATATATTGGAAATGTTTACAGTGCAGTGTGCAGTGTGTGTGTGTGTGTGTGTGTGTGTGTGTTTGCACATGGGTCATGAGACTCAAACAGTTCCAGTGTACAGCCAACAAAGCTGTCTTGATGACAAAGCCCTTATGGTTACTGTTAATTAGTGTGTGCACATTTGTGGATGCATGCATGTGTGTGTGAGCGTGCACTGTGCATGTTCGCAGTGCACGCTCAAACCAGTAGATGCGCAGGACGTGTGTGCATGTGCGTGTGTTTGTGTGTGTGTGCGAGTGACTGACAGTCCGTCTGTGTGTGTGTGTGTGTGTGTGTGTGTGTGTGTGTGTGTGTGTGTGTGTGTGTGTGTGTGTGTGCCAGGAGTATGGCTCAACAAGGAAGGTGTCTCCTTGTCTCATTTACACAGAGCTGATGGGAACCTGCTGCAATGCTGATTGTGCTTGCTGTTCTAGCTCAGCACACCCAGAAAACTGTGTGTGTGTGTGTGTGTGTGTGTGCAGATGCACACAGGTCTCACAATGGCTTTCATGCGTGCTCTCGCTCTCTAAACACACACACACAATAGTATGCTGTGTTATCAACAAAGTGGGACAAATCAGCCGTTTTGTGATAATGAGTTATCCATGCAAGCACACCATTAAAGGTACAGTATGTGATAATGAGTTATCCATGCATGCACACCATTAAAGGTACAGTATGTGATAGTGAGTTATCCATGCTGCACACCATTAAAGGTACAGTACTTTGATTTGTGTACTGAATTGCCATTGTGGTGGAAACCAGCAATACGGAAAACCTTGTTTTTGTTTGAAACCGTCCACCACCCTCACACACACCTGGGTGGGAGTACTGCACATCATTCTCTACTCCTCCCCCCTGCGGAGCTGGGGAGAAAATGTCAATTTGGGCTATACAACACAATAGACCACTCCGACTTGTCAATCATGTCCCACAAACAAAGTTAGCAGTAATTAGTCACCAGCAGAAGATTACGGTACTGTAACGTTTAACGTAGGATTAACGTTTAGCATCCGTTTTCACGGGCACTATAATGCTAAATAAATGCTTGCAATGTGCAAAACACTGAACGAAATCACAAGCCACAGTCACCAGAGTATCTCTCTGCATGTGTGTGTGGGTGTGTGTGTGTGTGTGTGTGTGTGTGTGTGTGTGTGATGGCAACTTGCTGCTCTTTCCGTATTAGGACAGCATCATCTGTCTGTTTGTCTGTCTGTGTGTCTGTGTTTCAAACCGAAATGTGAATTCATCGTCAATCTTGGTAACTATTATGACCATTTGATTTGAGAGATAATCTGGTGAATCGCCCCCGTGACGTCAGGTCCCACTCTCTCTCACACACACACTCACTCTCTCTCTCTCTCTCTCTCTCTCTCTCTCTCTCTCTCTCTCTCTCTCTCTCTCTCTCCCCCTTCCCCTCCCTTCCTTAAGTGACTATCTGTTCTCTAACCCTGCTCATGCCGAATGCATTTCACTGCTCCCACTCGATCACTCTCCCTTTCGAATAGGTGCGCGCATCACGCAGGGCCTCTCTCTGTGTCCATTCCTCTCCCGTCCATCACTCGTTTACTGCTCGGAACGATACCTGGGCGCACGCCCCGCGACGAGATCAGGTACCAAACTCACAGGATTCAAAGACGTATGCTGCTTTAAAAATAAAAAAACTCGAACGCGAACTTCACTCCTGATCGGTTGAGTGCATAGAACTATATGGTTGAGTAAAGTGCGCGGACTTTTCTATCGAGGATACATTGCTGGAGCGAGAGCGAGCGAGTCTGCGTGTGTGAGAAAGAGAGAGAGCGAGGGGAAAGGGGAAAACAGACGAACGGTGCTGGATTATTTTGGCAGACAACGTGGATGTAACCGATGACGAAAATATCCTCATCCAGAGATTAGTATTAGACGACGGTTTTGGCCAGGGTGCTGACATGGTGAGGATATAATTGCATTTTTCATTTGTTTGAGCTACTTACTCGATCAGCTGAGTTGCGCGAGAAATCCATGTTGCCTACGAGGGCATCTGTGGTGCGTTTGAGTTGACGTAAATATATTTCCCATTGTCCCAAATAATATTGTCTCGCGTATAGGCTTCGATCTGATGTACAGCCCAGTGTTTTCTGTGTTAATTCGTTAGAGGCATTGTTGTCAATGGACTCTTGAGATCTTGGATTCTGTGATGTGGATGAGAGGTTGTCAGTCTTAGAAGTGCATGCATCCCCCGCCCAAAGGTATATTTGGTATATTTTCTCACGACTGAAGCACTATCCTCGAGACATAATTTATCGGCTGATTATGGTATATTCTTTCACAAATGCCGGTAGAAAGGACATCAAATAAAAAATCGGGTAAACATGAAGCTTATCCCGAACATTCAATGAAAGCCATTAAATACTTCAAATACAATATGTTTAATTATTATATACTTTTCCAGCAATGGTAACAGTTTGGAGTGATATATTTGCACATTTTGACAGAATCCTGTTTAGATCCCTGGCTGCGCTGTGTGTGTTTGTGTGTTTGTGTGTGTGCGCGCTCGCGCGTGTGCATGCAACCATGGTGCTACTAGGCCTACTCAAACACTGCCTCCTAAACCAATCAGCTCAGACTACACCAGAAGAAAACCTGTGTGTTGTGTCAGTGTCTCTGGTGTACCTCTTATGCTCACAATTAATCATGACGTGTTGAAATATTTACTTGAAGCCGCATATACTTAAAGTACTTTCACTGCACAAAATATGTGTGCATGGTTGTCCGTGTGTGTGTGTGTGTGTGTGTGTGTGTGTGTGTGCGCGTGCGTGTGTGTGTTTGTGTGTTGGAAATGTGCACGAGACTTAACCTGTTTTATGCCCGGTGCCTGCATAGCAGGTCAGAGGTGTCTTGTACTGCATGCCTGTCCAAGGAGGATGGACAAGTGCTACCCAAGATGATCTTTGTGTGTGTGTGTGTGTGTGTGTGCGTGTGTGCGTGTGTGTGCGTGTGTTTGCATATGTGCAATGTGTGTGCGTGGGTGTATTTTCATATACTGTATGTGTGTGTGTATGCATGTGTGTGCATGTTTGCGTATGTGTATTATATGTTGTGTGTGTGTGTTTGCGAGCCACTGCAGCTGTTTCTACTCTGAGAGAGATTACGTTTCACAAGTGATGAATGCCAGCATCTGCAAAACCAGCTGTGTGTGTACGTGTGTGTGTCCGCATGCGTGTGTGTGTGTGTGTCTATATTAGTGTTTGGGTCTAGGTCAGGTTGAGAAGGTGTTTTTCAGATTAGGGGGTAGATGGTCATTGTAGTCCCCTTTGGTCCCCACAGCCTAGCCCAGCCCAGTTTACTCAGCATAGCCAGCTAAAGCAGACTAAGCCATATAGCCTCACCAGGCTAACCAGGCAAACCCTAGATTAATCCAAGGTTAGTCTTGCAGAGCCACCCTTTACTTACATTAAGTACACAGCGCTGGCTAGCTGCATCGATACCCACCTACTGTACTTGACAAGAGAGGATTTTGATTAACATCTACGACGACCAACTACGTAACTCAATGAAGTCGGACATTAAACTTACAATAAGGAATTTGGCTGTTTATAGGTCTTGTACATCTGTAAAATGAGTAGGCAGCGGTTACAACATCAAATAATTATAACATTTTAAGTTCTGCACTAGCGTTGCACCGAAAATTACGGACACATACTGTGACAATGCTAACAGCCAAAGAAAATAAACTGAAAGTCGGCGTTGAGTTTAAATGTGTCGTTCAGCACAGAGTTGCTTATGTGGCATTGTGGCAGGAAGAGGCTGAGACTAACCCACGGTTAACCCATGTTAAAGCTGCAAGCAATGGACTCAACGTAAAAATTGATTTATGAAGAAATATGCAATAGAATTGAGCAACTGCATTATAAACTACAGACATTCAATAGCAACACATTCTTTTTTTACTCTAGAGAGCTCTTATCTTCAACCCTCCGAGCGTTTCTCACTACGCCTGCCCACCCAGGGCAGCACAACAAACCATGCTGTAGGCCTACTGCTGAACACAGTCACTGTGTTGAGAGGGGGAGCCTCGCTAGAAGAACAAGCGGTGGCGAGCGTAGCTTAAGCTACTGCTAGCTGCACAGCTACAAGCGCAGGCAGCTCCAGTTACAACCACAACAGCTAGCGTCCCTCTGTGTCGCTATGCGAACGGCTATTGATTTACCTGCCTTCCAAACCCCCCGTCCCCCCCCTCCCCGTCCCCCCGTCATTTACCCGACTTGTCCCGGGACGCCGCCTTCACTCGGCCTTCATCTTTTCTCTTCATCCCCTCTCTGTGGCTCATTTGTTTGAATGCGTCTGCTCTGTCCCCGTATGGAGCACCATGGTTTGATCATTCATATCTGAGCTGTTATTACCTGTGGAGAGGAGCATATGGTGGGAAATTAAATATTTAGCAGATGTTTTCTGTCTCTTACCCGCTCTCTGTTCTGACAGGTTTGTTGTGTTTATCCACGCTCTCTTCTCTCTTGTTTATCTGCTGTGTTGTCTGTCGGCTCTCGTACCAAGCCCACATGTACTCATAGTACACACACACACACTCTTTCCTCTCTCAGGTATTATTTCTGCTAATGTCTGATTATTATTCCATAGCTGTGTGTGTGTGTGTGTGTGTGTGAGCTCTTTGATGTTGTGTGATTTCAAAAGGTGAGGTGCTATTGTGTGCGTGTGTGTCCTATATGGTGAGGTGTGTGTGTGTGTGTGTGCGTGTGTGTGTGAAGCAAGCAAATGGATTGTGTTCATGTAGAGAGCCTAAAAAGGAGAAGAGGGAGAGAGGGGGGAGAGGTAGAGAGAGAGAGGGAGCGTTTTGTGGTCAGGAGTCCTTTCAAAGCCCCCCTCATGTTCCAATCAGGGGGGAGATGCTCCTAAAGGAGCCAGGCAAAAACCACAACAATTTCCATTTTACAATGGTGCATGCATGCACACGCACACGCACACGTGCACACACGAATCCCAAGCTTGAGCTGAAGCTCTGTTCTCCAGCTCTCCCCCTTATAACCTTGGTACTTCCAGATATCTTTCTCTCCTATGTTATTATTTCATGCTTTCATCATTATATGTATGTACAGTGTTCAGTCCCCTTTGTTCCTGCAGCATGACGCTTTGTCAGGCCTCTGTGGCCAACACTTCTCTTTCCCCCTCTCTGTCTCTCTCTCTCTGTCTCTCTCTCTGTCTCTCTCTGTCTCTCTCTGTCTCTCTCTGTCTCTCTCGCCCTCTCACCTTTTAATCTGCAGCGGGAGATTAGCACGGCTGCAGGACTTGCACATCACTTCCTTCTCTCCGCCAGAGGATTTTGCTGCTGTTGGCGTTCTGCCTCCTCTCTCTCTCTCTCCCTCCCTATTTATCTCTCTCTCCCTCTCTTTCTTTCTCTCTCGGTCCAATATCTCTGATATTGACATATTTAGCTTTAGTTTCTCTAAAACACTGGTCTTGTGTAACTGGTGTGTTAGCCAGGCTAAACAGGACACATGCTGATATGTTGATAATCTGCTGATAACGCCCTGCTGGTAACATGGTGGACAAAGCAGGACTTGAGACTAGAGGAAATGCTCTAAACATGAATTATACTGACCAAAATGATCACGGTTATCAGTATTATCACGTTATTGTTAAAATGCTGAGCCTGTTCATGGCATGTATTGAAAACCAAACAGAAATACAGCATATAATATTGTGAAAGGGGTAAGCGTTTCAGCCCTAATTGAGGCCAAGCGTGGTACCACCCAAACCGCATCATTAGGCCCCGTTCATGGTTCACTACTTGGCAATGCCGATGATCAATGAGAGCAGCCCCTACTGTATCATGGCCCTAGAGGCTGGCTCTTCATTGTGAAGGTCAAGTCTTGCCTCCCAGTGGGCTTCTCATTAAAGGGCTTTTCAGCACCGTGTGCATTCAAATAGATTAGATAAAGCCAGCATTTCACATTAGTGTGTCCTCCACACCAGGGGCAGATCCTTGTGTCATTTCACCTACAGTAGTGTGCAATTAGTGTAGATGTGTGTGATCTTTAGTTTGCACCTGAGGCACTAACTTAACTAGCTTTGGTGAATGCTGATGTTACTAGAAGTTTTTATTACAGGTGATGCCAGCGTTTCAGCTGCTATCGACCATTGAAATATTGAAATTAGCTGGGGATATAACGGTCTAAATGCTGAATTGCTGAAGGGGAGTCTTTATTCTTACCGTAAGCCATGGCAGATCTCCAGCCCTACGCCACAGTCGCACCAGCCTTCAAATCACAAACACCAGCCCCCTGAATGCATTGCCCCCAAAATGGCCGCTTTCAAACCGTACAGTACTTATGTTAGCTTCTGTAAGCCCCTCAAGCTTTCTTACACTCAGGATAATGCTGTGTTCACATGGAACACGGCAAATCGGTAATAATGTTAGCGGACGAGAGCAGGACGGCAAAATCAGTGGTGGCAGGCAAAAAAATGCAGATGCCGACAACGGCAAACGGCACGCTGTTGAAAGTTAAAATATTAAAAAATGTTGCGGTCCTCCGCGAAAGCATTTACAACCAGATGACCTCACACACAAAACAACACTAGAATACTAGATACAATACAAAAATAATTACATAAAACAGTTGCTACTAAATAATTATGTTGAATAGATTTTTATTAAATAATTTGTAACTAATGCGACATCACCATAGCAACTGCAATTCCGTTGGGCTTTTATGCCGTGCCGTCCAGAATGTGTGTGCCGTGTTCCATGTGAACGCAGCATAAGGCTCTTGATCTTAGCTTTTCTGTTTGTACTCTCAATCATCCCTCGCTCCTTTGTCATTTTCCTCACTGTCCTCCACAGAGGGGTTCGTGTTTAGGAATTATGTTCCGCATCCATTTACCTCAGACGCCCACCTGGGATCAAGTAAAAGCAACCAACCGTACTGTGTGTGCGTGTGTGTGTGGGTGTGTGCATATGTATGTGTATGTGTATGGAGAGAGATATGTATCAAAATGATTTGTAAATGCAAGGACCATGGTCCACAAATATGTCATTTGATATCCACAAACACACATTTTCGTACCTGTGACTTGTAAGTTGATATTAATTTACTATTTGTACAAATAGTTGTCTATCTGTAAATACATAATTTGTCAATTAAAACATAATTTATACTTTTAGTGTGCATTCATCATGAAATATAAGATGTAAAAATGTAGTTCTGCTTGTGTTGAATCTGCATTGAGAGTCACCTGATACGTGTGCATTTATTCCGTCTGTCGATGTCATTTTGAGAGAACTTTAAGCTATTTTCCTCATTCGAAAATGATCAACATTATAGAATATATTTAGGCTATATCCTATATAGTAACCTTGCTTATAACCATGTTATTTTAAAATAATCTAAAATATTATAATTTACTGTACGAGTTCTACTGTTGTCTAATCTTCAGGAGTATAATGTGCTTTATTCATCCTCTATTCGAATAGGCTGCCACAGCATTGGTAAAGCAAGCTTTAGCTTTTCAAATCTTTACCTCTTATTAAAGTTTTGACACATGTTGAAAATGTGATTGTGTAGGATAGGTTATAGCTTAGCTAGCCTATAACAACCTTTTTGAATCACCCTTAGTGTTGTGTTCTAATTATATAATAAAGTGAAGCTTGCACTGCAGTGTTGTTATGTAAAGGTTTGGGACATTCATTCCCTTGTAGGCCTATTTGTTGTTCATCAGCGCTTTCTGACTAAAATGATACAGTAGTAGAAAATGTCTGTAGATGCAAGGACATCTACTATTGTAATGCCTTAGTATTGATGTGCATCTTCCACCTGTGTGTGTGTGTGTGTGTGTGTAATGTCCTCACCAGCAGCAATTAATTCAAATGACTACCTCTGCCCTGTCCTCAGAGCACTTCTGTGGTCACGTGACCTGAGACCTGACCTGACAGTGTCCCGGTGCAGCCTGCCAGGTTTGATGTCGAGCACGCTATATGTTAGCTCTTCTATCTGCATTGTGCATGACCAGGCTTGTCTAACTTGACGTGAATGTGCCGTACTGTCTGGCATTGAAGGGTGTTTTTGTTATGATCCAGTTCAAACATGCTTTCCCCAGATTGACTGACTATACGTTTAGGTGTATATCACTCATCCCTATGTGCCCATCGGCACCTCCACCATCGAGTAAATAGACCACTCTCCTCCTTGCCCTTAATGCATCCCCAAACCCCCCTGCTCAGCAATTTCCAACCACTCCATTCTTGGACAGCCCACAGACACAGGATGTGCCTTGGCTGGACTTTGTGATCCCTGTATTAAATTAGTGCTGTTATTTAATACATCTCTCAGGCACCGAGATAGGCATCAGCGTCCCCCCCCTTCCCTATACAGCTGATGGAAGATCCATCCCAGCCCCTGCCTGTCCATATCTCTCATAACAGAGATTGACTGTAATGCGTTTCCTGAGGCAGGGTTTGTCTTCTGCACGTCAATGAACCGTGGACAGCTTGTGAATAGCTCTGCTACAGTTACTCCTTTAGTGTCAATGGGCGAAATAGCTTTGCATTTAGCGTTTCATTGGCCAGTGGAGGCTATTGTCTGTAGGTATTGTGCAGATCCCCTCCTTGTTATCTATTTGATTGACCAGGAATATCCTGTAGAACTGAAGCTCTCAATTTGTTATACGGAAGATTTATAATTAGGTATAAAACATTTGTATCTAGTCAGAATATTAAAATACTGCATATCAAAGGAAAACTCTAGATTATTCTCTGTAGTTTCTATGTAGTCTCTTTATTTGTATTCTGCGCGTGTGAAATAGGATTTCCCTAAACAAATGGCAGCTGTTTTTGAGCTAATTTCCATCCTTGTGTAACGGGGGCACCGAAGCATTTCACAGTGCTGGGAAATTAAAATGGATAAGCGATCCTGCATTCAGTTCATTACAGGAGTTGCCTGCACATTGCTGCAGTCCATGGTGTGTTTCTAAAGCCACAGAGCAGAAAACATAGAGGTGACTCTTTTAGTGTTCATCTTAGATTAGAATGATCCCCTTGCAACTGCTCAGCTTTCTCACCTCATGACCCAAAAACTGTCTTTGTACTCCTGTGAGGCGTGCGTGCGTGTGTGTGTGTGTGTGTGTGTGTGTGTGTGTGTGTGCGTGTGTGTATGCGCGTGTGCGTGTTTGTTGTTCATCACCTTGTGATTGTTTGTGTGTGCAATACAGACATCTGTTGGGTACTTTTTCAGATAAATGTTGATGTCAAAGATGTGCGCATTATAATGTACTGTAATATGACATTTTCTGGTCCATATGCTGATTCATTGGGCGTGTCTGTGTGTGTGTTTTGGACTATTCATTTTTCAAGGCAGTTATGCTTCCCTCTAGACCAAATTAAATACAAACAACCATGAGAATGAGGATTGCAAAGCTACATCCCCATGATTGGAATTTAACGAAATGGGTCATCGATTTGGTTTTTCTGTCTGTCCTCGTGCCTCTCTCTCTCTCTCTCTCTCTCTCTCTCTCTCTCTCTCTCTCTCTCTCTCTCTCTCTGAGCGTATTCTTATAGGAAGACTCTTAACCAGGGGTGTGCTAACTATGGCCCAAGAGCCATTTGTGGCCCCCAAAGCTTTACCAAAAACTTTGTGTTGTCTCATGAGTAATGTGTTGTAATAATTTGAGTCATGCTTTTCTATATTTGTGACCCTTCAAAAATCTGTGGTAGTTAAAGTCCATTAAAGTATTTTTTCACCTCACCTTGGGTGGATTTTTTTTATATACCATTAATACTTATTTTAAAAGAGAAACTCAATAAAGGGTTAATTCTAGAGAATATATATTGATAGCTGCATTTTTCTTTCTTTTTTTATCTTTTGGTAAGTGTGCACTAAAAAAGTATATTTAAAAAAAAAAAAAAGATTAATTGAGAGAAGGAAATAGAACTTTGTTAAGGGAATATGGGGTTTGTCTTATTTATTCTGTATAGAATCGCCCTATCTAGCTAGTGTCCATAGAAACCTACCTTTCTTTGGATCTGCTTTGGCATTAGCCACCATACACTTTAGTGCTTTGACTACCCTACTGGCAGCTATTACATGGGTGGTGTAGTCAAATAGGGGCATTTTATGAAAACATGCACACAGCGATGATTGCACCCAAATTTCCATTTAGAAATACAATCTAACCACTAAGCTACCCCACTGTACATTTTTTGAAAAATGAATAAGGAGTATGAAAATGCTTTTTTGGCCCGTGAAAAAAAAAAAAAGGTTTGACCACCCCTCTAAACAATACATAATTGATATTTACATTTCCCTCTGTGGAAGGCTGCTACAGTACATAAAGTGGTTACAACACTCTTCATTTTCCCCCAACAATAATGGAAGTTTGGCTTCATCTGGTAACTTACTAAAGTCTCTCAGAGAGCCTGTACATCCTTCCATGGATCTAAAGTGTGTCTCTCAGGGTTGCATGTACACTGTGTTAGGAAATGCAGTTTAATCACAGCACCTAATTTCCTGTATCTTGTCTGGTTTGGGTAGCCATGTTTTCTTGCCTGTCTATAGCCAGGCTGTGATCACTGAGTCTGTACTTCGTATACTAGTATTCTGCTTTGTTTGGGATGTTTGACTTTAAGAAGATATTGGGCCAGTTTAGTTCAGTTTAGCTACTTTGGTAGCATTGGAGTTTGTTTATCTATGTGATTTTGACATGCAAAATGTGATAGTATTTATCTTGCGTTGAGTTGAGTTTAATACATCTATTTTCTATATTGGTTAAGTTGAGTCATGTGGTACAAAGGGTAACTACTGGTTTTTCAGTATGCATGTGTGGGTGTGTGTGTGTTTCTCTCTCTCTCTCTCAGTCTCTCTCACACTCCAGCTCCCATACACACACACACACCATTAATACAGTAGCACACATCTCCTCATAGAGCATTTAGCTGCCTCCATTGGGTGCCAGCCAGTGAAACAGTGGCACTCTCATTGTGAAAGGCTGCAGGCTGCCATTGATTTTACCCAAGTGTCCCCAGAGGTTACACACAGCTGCCCTGCCTGCTAGCCCTGCCAAGCTAGACCGCGATATGGGGAACATGATTGTGTGTGCTTGTCAGAGATAAAGAATCAAATGTGCATTTATTGATGGTACAGTGTATTAATATGGTGCTGTGCTGAGAAAAAAATGCCCTTTCTGCAGCCTACCTGTTTTAAGTAAGTTTAGTCAATATCATAAATATGGAAAAGGGTCAAGAGAGACGATCACTTTTGCAGCAGGGAACAGTCCTGAGTTAACAGTCCTGAGTGTGGCGAAATACATTTTTATAAACATTTCCTTAGCCTAATTTCAACCAAAAAATCCAAATGTATGACTACTTATAAATGATTGACGATCTATTAAACTGAAGTAGTAATTAATAAATTAGGTTACTATATGTTATCCCCATCCTCCTCTACTCACCCGGCAGAGTCGGTGAAAAGTACCACTTCGCCTATCTGGCAGTCGCACACTTTGAGTTTATATACGGTAACCTACCTAATGAAAGAGGACAGCCACTTCTGAAGTGGTGTGCAGGGTTTATGCATCCACGGAAATGCCATAACGTGCAACTGGCCCTCCCAAAACAGCTAGCAAACAACCATCACGGTAGGCTACAGCAAAGTGAGTGAGGCAAGCACGAGCAGCAAATTATTTTGTTACATCAGCATGATACATTTATTGCATTGCCAGATGTAGGCTAAGAGAGGGTAGATACAATACGGATATTATTCGCTAATGTGTCCACGCTCACAGGGAGAGGGGAAGAGTTAGTGATCCAGCTTTTAATGGAAATATTACTACGCAATGTTTCGGTAGATATCTAGTCTGAACGCTGCTTTGCCACTTTTTTTTATCACGATGCTTGCTGAAGATGGTGATGTCTGTCAGCCATCAGCGATGGACGATGGCATTGTTGGTCAGCCCAAGCCCACTAGTACTAATAGACCTGCACCCCACAATGTTCTAAAATTGCCATACCGGTTCAACAATGTTTTAGAATAGCCCTGCACTCGACAGCACTCTAGAACTGCTCTCTTTTATGTTCATCTTTCACTTGTCTCCTCTCTGCTTTGTCAGTACCGACAGTATTTCCCACAATGCCACAGTCGAGCTTTGAAGGGAGCTGGACTCTTTTAAATAATGCACACATGTGGGTCACATGCCCTGGATTTCTCAGCGCACACACGCATGTGCACGTGAACGTCATACCTGCACACTGGCAACTCATGCTCCACAGTTTGCATCATTTGGTAAGCAGCAACACTGGGATATTATATGTCCTCTGTGAGTGTGATGATAATGGAGTGTGTGTGCCCGTGTGCATGCTAGCTGTCTCCGTGCACGCGCGCGCACGCACACACGCACACACACGCACCTCCTCAATCTCCCTAAGTTGGCACAGCGTGACAAACGAGTCTGTTCGGAACACGTTTAGGTCTCAACGCACAACCCCCCCTCTGTTTCTCACATCCTCTTCATAACTCTGACAAGGGCAACTCTGCCATCCTCCTATCCATCAGTGCCCTGCCATAGCCTGCCGCCGCTCGCTGATAGATTGCTTTTCCTGCCCTGATGTATGGACCCTATCAGCAGTGACAGATTATGTCATTATTTTATTCTATGATTGTATAATCCCCCCTCCCCCTTCATATTAGTGTTTACCCAATGTGAGTTTGTGTGTGTGTCATGTTGTATGTGAGGGGCATTTTTCACAGTCGTAAAAGAGTAAAAGAGTCTTAGTTCATGACGCTGAAACCTTAGCGAACATGTTGCAGGGCACAGGGATTGAAATGGCATTTCCCTTATGCGTTGCTGCTATTTAAAGGGGTGTTTTTACACTTCAAATAATCAACTCTAGCATTTCATAACATACAATGACCTCAGTTTTATAGTACCACAGTTCATTAATTCATCCTTTTTACCAGTATGCTGATGGACTGGAAAACATTCATTCTCCATTCACTTTCACTGTACGTGTCTCAAACATGTTTCATATGTTTGCTGCCTGTACTGTCTGGTATGTAGTTGATGTGATTTGTTGTTTTAGAATTAAATGCAAGCTATAGTATAATGAAACACAACAACTAGACATATTCGATTCTGCAAAGCGGTGTAACTTGAGAACGTACACCACCAGTAGAGATGGCGAAGGGCTTTGTAGAAACTTCAGAAGCGTGTTTTTGATACAATGGAAATACTGATACCCCTGATACACCAAAATGACCCTTGTGGTTGAAACCAACATTACAAAAATGCTGCCTTAATAATGCCCTGCCTGGTCCACAGGCTAGTACCAATGCCATGTACAAAAGAATAGCAGAGGTCTGTGGTTAGAAATCAAAGGAGAGTGTCATTAAAGTACTGTTGCTTATCATGTGATATCCTGTACGTCTGCGCCTGCTCCCTATGTTGGTGACACAATGCGTCCATCTATTTGGAGCTGAACAGAAGGATTAGGAAATTGCTGTGGGGCACCGGAGTTGCCCTGGGAATAGGCGTTTATTTAATCCCATGCACTGATGTCACAGATGCAGTGGCCTTAATAAAGTAATACAGTCTTGCATACGGTGAATTTAGTTCCTCTAAGCTTATAAATATAAAAGCTTACATGGATATCACGGTTATACAAGGTGTTTAAATACCCTTTTGATAAAAAGTAGGTAGCTTTTTTCAGCTTTAATTTTTAAAAGCCTCAAAAAGTATCCAAACTAAAAGCTTGGGGATGTAAACTGTTGTAATTTTACTAGTTATAATCACAACAATGAAAGCATGCATAACAAAAAAAGTTGTTCCTTTCTTTATTATGTGTTAGAAAATAGGGATTCATCGATTGCATTTTTCCCTGTCCGATTACGATTACCGTTTTTTGTCAAGCCTGACCGGCCGATTACGGTTTTAACCGATTCCGATTTTATTGTACAGCACGGTCATTTAGATGCAGATTTTAAATGTATTCACGTTTTAAGACAGTGCTCGCCGTCATATGAATTTGTTGACGTTCCCTTAACTGCCAACGCTCATTTGTCATGTGTTTACATTTACACAAGGCAGCGTCCGTTTAACAGGATCGTGCATGGAGCAGCCAGGAGACACGAAAAGATATAGTTTAATTCAACTGCCCAAATCTTTTTTTATCTACGAGCCATGTGTAATAGAACTGTCGCTACCCATAGGATAATCTACACCCTGCGTCGCCAACTGCGAGTCATCAAAACAGAGACAACATGACTGTCACGGTACGGCAAAGACTGGCTGTGAAGTATGCTAACTGAAAAATAATACACGTAACTATTTTTTTTCAGTGAGATGAACAATAGGCTACTATACAAATGGGTTTGCTCTGTTTTACTTAAAGATATTGACGCTCGTGTGTATTCTCTGTATAAAAAGGGCGAGTGAACGTGGAAGTATTTGCAGCGCATGCATGGGCACTGCAACTGTGTAAACCGGTAACGTAACCGGCTATATTTTACCGGTTGCCGATCGCGGGTTTTGGAGCAAAAACCGTCCGGTTCCGATTGGTGTCCGGTCAATCGGTGCATCACTATTATAAAGGTACATTATCCTCATAGAGTTCACTGAGAGACAGTGTGTGTGTGTGTGTGTGTGTGTGTGTGTGTGTGTGTGTGAGTAGAGAATGATGTGGGTGCTGAAGGGGGGTAGAGAAGAGTTCCAGCCACTCAGCAGTGCTCCCACCCAGGTATGTGTGAGGGTGGTGGACGGTTTCAAACAAAAACAAGGTTTTCCGTATTGCTGGTTTCAACCACAATGGCAATTCAGTACACAAATCAAAGTACTGTGTGCAGCATGGCTAACTCATTATCACATACTGTACCTTTAATGGTGTGCATGCATGGATAACTAATTATCACATACTGTACCTTTAATGGTGTGCAGCATGGATAACTAATTATCACATACTGTACCTTTAATGGTGTGCAGCATGGATAACTCATTATCACATACTGTACCTTTAATGGCATGCATGTATAACTCATTATCACATATTGTACTTTTAATGGCATACATGAATAACTCATTATCACATACTGTACCTTTAATGGTGTGCAGCATGGATAAATCATTATCACATACTGTACCTTTAATGGTGTGCAGCATGGATAAATCATTATCACATAACGGTTGATTTGTCCCACTTTGTTGATAACACAGCATCCCACTGTGTGCATGTGCGTGTGCGTGTGTGGTTTATGGTGTTTAAAGTTACAAGCCGGGGTTCTCATACAATATGTGTATCACCTTTCACCCTACCGAGACCAATGAGCAGCATAACTGTACTGCACAGTGGTGAGCACTGTGTGTGTGTGTGCGTGTGCACGTGTGTGTGTGTGTGTGCATGAGAGAACCCTGACAGTACCACTCTCCTATGTATTCTCTCCATTGCTCTCCTGCTGTCAGACAAGCACTGCCTTTCTGTCACAAGCCATTACTGTACTGTATACACAGTTTCATCCATGAGGCCTTCGTCTCTCTCTCTCTCACACACACACACACACATTTGCATGCATGGTATCACACGTCATGCAATATGGATGCCCTCTTTCTTTGCCATGTGTTGTGTCTTTCCTCCAATCCTCTTCCATGCAGTACAATCCTCTGTTTGCCAGCTAGCTCTCCTACCATACCAGTGGGGTGTCATGGGACGGTAAGTGTACCTCAGTGTGTTATGTGGCGCGCTGGAGGACTCATGCCTGGTTCACACGTACACCGCTATTTTTTCAGTAAATATATAGCCTTTTCTCCGCAGCTTGGCCTTTCTTCCACAAGTGAACTGGCCATACAATCACTAAAGATGGAGTTTTAGCAAAGCCAGACCTGCCAACAGGAACGCATTTTTTGTACCAACACAATTCTCTGTCTGTGTATGCACTATTCAGGTACGAGATCTGAGATAAAAGGATGCAGAACTTATACTTGAACAATTGAAGATGTATATGGCCAAACTATTTCAAAATTTCTGACTTTCACAATAAAACCTATAATTTTTTTTAAATATTTTTACACAATGCCCTAATCCTTGAACATATATACTCATCAGATGTTGTATTGTAGTCATATAATGTAAAGAAGTTGCTTATTCTTAATTTCCATACATAAAATAGTACATTATGTCAGGCGAAAATGAAAAAAAAAGATAATTTTGCTGTATTTAAGATTAATTTACTAAGAAGCAGTGTCATCAACATGGAATATTTAACCTCAATTGGAATCTCACATGGGTTATCTACATTTTAATACCAAAATAAGCTTTGTAACTTGTTCAGAACTGCATAAAACCTTATGAACGAAAGGGAATGTTTTTGCAAGGAAAAAAGGGAAAAAGGGCCTAGTTTTGAAGAGGTTTTAAACAATGAAGAAAGAGCTAACAGCTATAGAGGCAATGCTTCTGAAAACATGTACAGTATGCGTCTGTAACCGGCGTGCGCTCTGCGTTGTGATGTGTGATGGAATAATTACAAAATACAATCTTTTGGTAAAATAGATGAAAAGTGTGATTAGACAGATGTGTTAGATAAGCAGGATGCACCGTCCTCTCATAATTCCTTTGAGCATAAAGGGCAGAGGTCAGGGAGGAAACAGGTTTATCAATACCCCAAACAGGAGTCACGAAAACAAGGAGGAGCTACAGGGCACAAATAGGATACAGGCTATAAAGATAATAAATACATGTAAAACAATTAAATAAAATGCATAAAAATGATGTAATTCTACTAACATACAGTAACTAATAATAGGAACAGTTTTAACATCGTTACACTTGCAAAGTCTTCTCTCACTTGCACAAGGCACCTTTATTGTATGGTCGAGGCAAGGTTGCCAACTGTCCCGTATTAGCCGGGACATCGCGTATTTTGGGCTAAATTGGTTTGTCCCATACGGGACCTCCCAGGAGCTCACCTGGCATCCAATCACAGGCCCCCTCTATTGCAGCAGTAAGAAGGTTTTGGTAATGTTTGGTGTTGTGTCGGTACTAGTGTCGGTACTAATGCAGAGAAGTAATCAGCTTTGCATTTATTGTGTGTGTGCTACGATCTATGCTGAATATCAGCAAGCCTGTGGTTTTCGTTTAGTTCGAACGCAACAGCACAACCTCGCATGAGATATTCCTTTTCAACAACAGTTATACAGCCGCTTTTTATTTGTTAAGAGGCATAAAAAGGGACAACAGATAAGAACTGTTTGTTTATTTAATATATTTGGCTGAGCCAACACGGACTGAACTGGTGCCAAGCAACCAAACAATGTCTTGTAGGTCTACATGCTACTTTGTGTTTTGTTTTTCTCCCCTTCATCTTCATAATCTTCATATAATAAAACAGCATTTTATTAGTGGAGATATGTAAATCTTTGTTACAATGTAAGATAATGATCAGTAATGAATTCATGGTTATTAGATCTTAATGGTTGGTGTCAAGTGTCAGGTTCTATAAAGGCTGTAGCTTATACAATACGTTAAACATGAATGTAGCAGCTGTGTGTTGTCATCCAAGCTCCTGTTTTGATAGGTCCAGCCACTTAGCATGCTGGTGCTCTAAGCATGCTCAAAGCTCTATGTGTGACATCTAGCGTCAGAAAGCCACGCAGAGACACTTCAAGTAATACATCAATATAGTTGCAGTATGCTGATCCGAAAAATGATCCGATCAGTGGGGAAAAAACTGTGAGACGATCTGATGTGTACGTTTTGTGAATTGTTGCACCACTAATGTTTCGTAGCCTATAAGGAAATTGAGTTGTATCTCAGTCAGATCTGTTTCTACCGGTTGCAGGATAGCATATTGCCTATTATCATATTGACGTGTTTATGCCTGATTAACTACAGTATAACGTATGAAATAAAACTATAGCGTATTACCGCAGACATGAAGTTAAATATTTACACATATATGTAAA
The DNA here is from genome assembly GCA_025399855.1 of Forbesichthys papilliferus. Lineage (NCBI taxonomy): Eukaryota > Metazoa > Chordata > Actinopteri > Percopsiformes > Amblyopsidae > Forbesichthys > Forbesichthys papilliferus. The sequence continues at coordinate 3,332 of JAODOY010016542.1, read as the reverse complement.
CACAGATTGCCCCCTTGGGACTCGAACTCCAATCTCCAGAAAACCGGGGCTCTACTCAGTACCCAACTTCAACCCATGCTGTAACATGGGGTGCATCAGCACCCATATGCTTGTGCGATACAGCATGCGCTCCCGTAAATGTCCATTTTGATATGAATACAAGTCACCTTTGCTGCCAAACCAATAGGAATACAAATAGCAGGCTCTCTGCACGCCTCTAGTGTACGTGTGGACTAGGCATCAGCGTCTGGGGATGCGACCCCAGCGACGGCGTGGCATGGTGTGGGAGGAACACAATCTTCCTTAATCAGTGGAGGAGCCCCAGGTGTACGGTAGCTTGTTAGCTCGTCTACACACCTTGGAACGGTGGATCAAAGGGCCAGAGGACAGAGGATCAGGGTTTGTGGGTTGTTAGTTTACAAAACGTTGCTCTCTTTGCTCCTTTTTTAAGCTAGCTCCCGTTGAGCTCTACGTACAGCAGCACTGAAGCTGCATGTTCTGCACACAGACCTTGCCTGTGTGCGCTGGCATACATGTACCTAAAGGTAGTAGGACCTGTATGGTCAGTGTCATGAGCGACACCTGTATTGTCCCGACACCAATGTGAAAAGGGCCCATTGTCATTTATAGGCACTGGCAGATCCGCACAGGAAAGTTGTGAAACATTCTCTGTTTCAAGAAGCAACGAGGTCCGGGAGAGGGAATCTAACTAGCAACCACTGAGCTATAAACTTTTTTTATTATTTTACTGGGAGATATAAAAAGACGTCTCTCGCTCTTTCGCCCACCCACAGTACTCCCCACACACACACACACACACACTGGTCCAAACTTCCTTTCAGAGGACCACTGTGACATCATTCCTTCTGTGGTGTCCCACCCCCCGGTGGAAGGAGGCATAGGCACTGGCGCTCCTGTGTCTGATTTGATTCACCCTGACAACCGATGATTCATTTGGGAGGCATGTAACCAAGGCAACTCCCATCACAAAATTTGGCGGCGACTGTTGGCCAGGACTGATGCTCCCAGCATCCATATTTAATAGGTGGCGTACTTAGCCCCCTGCGCCTGCTCCCAAAGGAGGACAAGCCCCCCATCATTTATTTATTGCCCTTACAGTCTTAAGTATTGAGCTTGAAGAAGTGTTACTCTCTCTCTCTCTCTCTCTCTCTCTCTCTCTCTCTCTCTCTCTCTCTCTCTCTCTCTGTAATTTTCCTTCTGTTCTATTTTCCCCTCTCTCTCCATTTGTCAGAAGCAAGTCTCCTGCATTTTAATAGCGACTCCCTGTCGCCTGCAAATATTATAAAATCTCCCGGAAAAGCGGACGGCGATGACTCCCGGAAATGAGTTCAAGCAAGTTGGGATGTCTGATATGTGACCTGCCGGAGATAGTGAAAAAAAGCCAAACTGCTGTGGTGTTATGGTGTGTGTTTACTATACCGTTAGCTTTTAGCAGCTGGCACAGTGAAATGCTTGTTCAGTTTTTCAAGCCTAAGCATTGTAGCAGCCAAAATGTAATAACTACCAATACTGCAATACCTGCTAATAACATCATTGTAAACTTAATTCAAACTTCTATTGTATTATTTTAAATATTATATTAACCAGCCAGTAATGTAGTAACTTCTTACATAATGAGCTAAATGTTATTACATTATTATTTCAATAATGTTATGATGTTATTGGTAAATTACTGCATTATGTTCATTTCTTACATCAGGATAGAAAAGGTATTACATGACCGGTAGTTATTACAGTACTGGCGTGTAGCAACAAGCATCATTCATGAAGCAGTGTCACTGTGCATATCTCATCCGCGCATGTTATTTTGTCCTACTTGTGTCTCTCGCTGTCTGCTGGCCAAAATCAATGGGAGGGAGAGAAAAAATAAAAGTGCCTTGTACAGTAACCCCATCTTGCCTCCTTCAGCCATTGTAACGTGACATTGGAGACGATTGATCAACAATGTATTTCTGGAATTTTTTATCCGTCGGCCTCCTTTAACCTTCAGATGGCGTTGTCAATACGCGCTGTATCATTTGTGCTTCGTGTGACTCTAGGAATCATCTCCTGTCCGTTTCGTTCATGGAGATGAGGAATGGGCATGCTCCAAGACTCACGTCTGAAAGTCTTCACACACTGGCTGTGCAACTTACTATTGGCACTTTGCACTTGTACATACTTCAGAAAATGCTATTCTGCTAGAGTGTCTTGATTCAAATTCATATTCCTTAAAGCTGTACAGTTTAAAACTACTAGGCTGGGGCTATCAACCAGAGCACAGAGCATTTCACTCATTGATAGCTTGACTCATGTCAAACATGACTCATGTCTGTGGAAATGACACAACATGATTTCAAAGATATACATGTTTTTAAACATGAAAAATAAAATAAAAAGTAAGAGTTTGTGAGCAATGGTTTTTACTACTTAAGTCCAGTGTGTTCACAGGGGTTGAAAATGGCTGCACTCACGAATAGGGATGGGACGATATATGATAATATAATTTATTGCGATAAAATACTGATTATAATCGTATCGTGGTGATTGTGCATTATCAATAAATATTGCCGCGTCATGTGCAGACTTTTCCGTGCCACGTCACAGAACAAAAAAATACCTGCAGCAGATGTTAACCTCTGTTTGCATTGTGTATCTATTCCCATATCTTTATAATAAAGCTATAAGTGGTCTCCTTTTTAGTGTTCCAAATGGTTGGTGATTTAAAATGTGTCTGTATGATATTTTAAAAATTAATATAGCAGAGCAGCAAACAACTACTAGGCTATTTTCAGGCTGGAGCAGTGGCACAAGCAAGCCTAGCTCTATGACCATATGGGCCTGGGTTTGAATCTGGCCTGTTGTATTTTCCCGATCCTTCCCCGATATCTCTCTCCCATTTGCTTCTTGTATCTCTACACCAGGGATCAGCAACCTTAGGCACGCGTGCCATCATGGGCACACACAAGCTTAACCAATGGCACACTGCCAACATGTTTTTTTTACTTTATCTTATTTTTAAAAAAATGTTTAAGTAGGCTACACGCTCATCCGGTTAATATAGTATATAGTACGATGTTTTATAAACCGCATGGGATATTTGCCTACATTACGTTATGACTTCCACAGACATCGCCGTTGCACAACCTAGTTTGATTGATCCATCCTCTTCCAGAAAACACAAGCCTCTGATTGGCTACCGTACCATAGTAGCCGAGTACTCCGCAGGAGCCGCGGAGCGGGATCTGTTGCATATCTGCAATGGCAGGTTCACTAGCTAAGAAAGTTAAAGTAGTAAATGTTCGGGCATTTCAGCCCTCCTGGACACAAGA
>JAODOY010016512.1:0-26361 GCA_025399855.1 Forbesichthys papilliferus | reverse complement strand
TATATGCACACGCTACGGCTGGTAGACAATTAGATGGTTGTGCTGTTTGCTTACTAAGCCTCTTTTCTATTGAACATTTGATGAGTAAGCAAAGAAAATGCCAGCAACGGGTTTATCTTTTAATACCTAAGTCTGGGAAGAAAATGTGGTATTATTTTTATTATTGGAACAACAGCAATCAGTATGTTTAGGGGAAAATATCACCGCCTAAGTGCCTTACTTCTCCTTAAACCTAAGAGAACGTAAGAGAATCTGCAAATCTCTTAAAACTCGTATACAGAAATTGGGTGTTGTTTTCTCTGAGCGTGGATGATTGGATGTAGGCCTAGTGATAGGGCACAGCCCTGTGACACAACCGCATTCTGCCCTTCCTCATCACCTACAACCTTCCTACCATTTCCGGGGGGGCAACATAACATAACCACTTCCTTATACTGCTGCCAGTGACCACGTCACTTGACGGAGGTCACAAGTCAAAGCGTGTTAGCGTTTTCCAATTCTGAGTAGCTTCACAACATACAAGTCTTTTTTTCTCTCCCAACATTCCACAGTGTATGGCACCACACTTTATCATATAATCCTCAGATTAAGGTCTTTGGCAATTGATAAGCCATGCACTGACATCTACAGTAACTGTAGTGGGATGGCTGGTCATGGATTTACACCTAATTTAGGTGTTTTTTTTATTTTAATGTTAGCTCTGCTGTAATATTGGGATTTCCATTTTAAAAGGACAAGGACTGTCCAGGAAGCTCTTAGCTATGCATTTTGAATGCTAATCTCTGGTTTACAGATAAAATGCTTGTTAGATTTTCAGTTATGGGTATTCACCTCTTACTCAAATTATGACTTGTACTTCTGCTTTTTTATTCTATATAGGTCTTTAGCATTTTAATATTTAGAATAGTGTTTTTTCCATAAATAATTTACAATACTGGAATAATATTTCATTGGTTTAAGTGATTAAAGAAAGGCTAGCCTAAATGTATCCTATTTTTTCACCTCCAACTACACAAATATAGATAACATAAGAACACAGAATGTGGCATAAGACAGATAAATACAAATTCCAACAAAAAGTGCAATACAGCCAGCCAACCAAACAAAAATAAAACCAAACCTGGCCAGTTGAACTATTAGAGTAATTTGTCAATATTATGTTTGGAATTGATTCCTTAAAAGCTCCGGGTTTAGAGACGAGACCACATTGCGTTGGGAGAGCCCTTGCAGACCCACTGGTCTCATATGAGAACACATTTAACATAGCTTCCTCACAGGAGGCTGTAGTCAAGCATCTGAGTCATACGGCTGCTATTTGCCCGTCTGCAGGCCTGAGTCAAGCGGCTGGTCAGCCATGGCTAATGGATCAGATGCTGGCTGACACACAGCAACAGCACGATGAACATTGCATAAAGGATCCAGGGGTTGGGGGGTTGGGGGGTGGGGGTTGGTTTGGGGGGGGAGGGGGGGGGGGGTTGGTTGGTTGGACGGGGTCCAAGGTACAAGACTGGACCGAACGTCAGTGTCTACTGGGTTGTAGCAGAAAAACATTTGAATGCCTCTGTGATGCTAGTTGATCTTCCTGGCTTTTTATTTGTTTATTTTTTCATTTTTTCATTTTTTCATTTATTTATTTTTGGTCTAAACAGTGGAGGCTAACAAAAAATAAAACGCACACTGGTTCTCGTTCCCTAAAGTTGAATACCCCTGTAGCTGAATAGCATTGCAGTTGTAACGACTTTGTTTTTAAATAATTTTGGTGGTTTATTATTGAAATAGTAAACCTTGTAAATCAATGAATCCGGTGTTATTGCAGCATGAGATGCGTGCCTTTCTGCTGAGGTCATACGTATAGTCACAGTTAATCTCTCTAAAAAGCCGTCTAGCATGATGACAAAATACTCGACACATCAGATGACAGCGTTCTCTTATGACATTCCTCCCTAGCAAGGATCGTGTAGGCGTGTGTGTTTGCACGGCCACATTACAACACAACACAACAAGACTACAGGGTGAGAAACGTATGTGTCCCTTTTCCATTGCAAGATCCCATCATATTTTATCTATAATAGCTTTATACTAAATGCTGTTTTTACAGTTCAGGCCTTGGGGTGTGTCATTGTGTTCCTCCTAAACCCCTCCTCCTCTTCTGTCAGCTCAAGCTGCGACCTGCTATGTCAGTAGAGTGTGTAGTTAGTACAACAGTGTGTCTCCATCTTAAAAAGAAACCCACAATAAAGAGACAACCAGTTTAGGCGCTGGTGCCATCTGGCAGTGGGGCTTGGTGAGCGTCTTAGAGCTGATGACACCTTATTCTAAACTAGCCTCTTATCTCTGTATCGTAGCGAGCTCCTCAAGCTGGCACGACCGTGTCCTTGGAGGTCCTCTCTTGCCAGTTTCTCAGGCCTTTGTCGGTGTTAAGATCACGTCTGGTGTTGGTGACCCACTCTCTTGACTGTGGTTTTGCAGAGCTTGGCAGTATCTGCCACGCCCATGTGCATAATGCGTACAAAGGAGCCGAGAGTTTGCCTCACTGTTACTTTACGCGTCATTTGTTCCTGATTTTCACACGTGCAAATTGTTACTTGGATTTACCTTTGAGTGGTGTAATGCGTGAATGTGCCCTGGCTGCAGTGTTCCCTGTAATCATCAGAAAAGTGTCTAGGAAAGAACACGATCTCTAGTGATATTAGCCAGACGCGCCGCACCATAAGTGCTACTGTGTCACTTCTGCTTAATGAGGCACAGGCCAATACAGATTGTTAAACCGTAATTTCAGTTGAGCTCATGCATTGTATGGCTTGCCCCCTACTGGCAGCACATGGTCAGGGTGTTTGGGTTAGTAAATCTGGGTATTCACTATTATTTGGTTTAGTTATAGCTTTGTGTAAAACACTTTGAAAAACAAAGTTTGTAATTTGCTTTAACCCCTGTTTTTTAATTAGTACACATTTCTGGAGATTTTCTGTTTCTGGACAGCTTGTTGTGGATTTGTACATTGTCTTGTTGTGTGTAGTTGTAAACTCATTGGGTCGTTTTATTATGTATTTTATTGTCGGGGCACATACAGGTTAGCAATACACATTAACAAGCCTTTTAGCCATGAAGTTTGGCTGCTCACTTGTTCCTGTTGTCTTTTCATGCTTTCTGGGCAGTGAGCACCAATCAGTTTTTTCTTTATTGATATGTTGCTTTCACTCGGTTTAGGGTTAAGAGTTCTCTCTATGCCCAGTAGTAATTTAACCTATTGTTGTCGGTTAAGTAAGCACAAAGATGGCTGTTTATGAGATATTTATAGAATCACTCCCCTGTACTTTTATCTCACAGCATATTATGCATTACTCCAGACAAATACCAGGGCACCTAAATGTCAGACAGTCTTCTGCTTTGTGTGTCTAATCCCAGAAAAGCCACATTGTCACATCCAGCTATAGTTATGATATACTTCATAAAAACAAAATGTTGTTTTCTAAGCATAAGCATTTTCCACACATGCTAGCTCAGTAGCAACACTAAGAACAGATGCTAGCACTTGTGTGGTACTGCTTGTTAATCAGTGGGTCACACCCCGCCTCTTGCCAGAACTGTTTCTGCCCTGACGCCACAAAAGGACTGGTTCATAACTCTCAACCCTCACAACCCTCCCACCCAACCTATTTTTATAAAGGAAACCCACGTTTGTATTTTAAATAGAAAAAAATTAGGTGATATTCACATTTACCTCTGATACACTTGCTTATTTCTTATGCATATTTCCCCCAGAATGATGTGCCTATGTCGTGCACAGTTGCGCAAGCTGTTCAAGTGTGTTCAATGGACCTTTCACCAGAGTATAATTGACAGGCAATCTGACTAATCAGAAGGCCGAAATAGTTTGCTACATGCCACACTGTCGGATAAACAAGAATCACTGTGTTCGCCGTGGGAATGTATCGGCTGCAGACAGAAAACATGTTTTATTTCTATTTCAATTAAATAACGGGCTACTAGATGTAAATGAGAAACTAAAACCTATATCCTGACGTTTTTCAAATTTTCTCCCATTATTGTTAATGACACAACGTTGGTCGTCTCTTGTGTTATTGCCAGCTCAGAGCCATGTGGGTCAGCTGTCTGACAGACAGGACATGGGCGTGGCTAACTCGCATCTGGCTAAAGGTCCATTGTGGAGCAGTGTGACGCCACATCTTCAAGAGGAAATTGTTAATAATAATAATAATAATAATATGGCAGCTCTGGTCATTTGTCATACACCCTTGAACCAGCAGGCCGTCATGTCCTGGAGGTCCCTGCCAACCCACGAGCCTCTTCACCCAGCCTTTGTGTCACTGGCATGTAGTGCCATCCTAGCCCCGCCCCCTACAACCTTAGTACCCCTCCCAGTCTGCCACGCATGCAAACAGACCCCGTTCTCCAAATCTGCCAGTCCTTTTCCCCGGGTCTCACGAAGTGTTCCACTTAGACTGGTGATCTCTTCCCCCCTCCCCCCTCCACAGCTGCTGTTAATTTGGTGGGTGGTCTCCAAGCACCGATTGGCTTACTACGCTCACTGCGACGTCTACGAGTCACCTTTAAATGCTACTTAACCCCCACAATCACCCCCCCCCCCCCCTTAAATCTTTCACCCCTCCCCCCCTGCAACTGGACCTCCCGGTTTTCCTCTGCGTCCACTAACTCCTCTCTGTGGCCCATGACACCACAGAACAACGACAATGAGACCCCCCTGCACTGTGCCGCCCAGTATGGCCACTTCGAGGTGGTGCGGATTCTCCTGGAGGAGCTGGCAGACCCCACCATGAGGAACAACAAGTTTGAGACCCCCCTGGACCTGGCGGCCCTCTACGGGCGCCTGGAGGTGGTCAAGCTGCTTCTGGTGGCCCACCCCAACCTGCTCTGCTGCAACACCAAGAAACACACACCCCTGCACCTGGCCTCGCGCAACGGACACCTGGCAGTGGTCCAAGTCCTGCTGGACACAGGCATGGACATCAACTATGAGGTGTGTGTGTGCGTGCGTGCGTGGTGTGTGCAGTGTGTGTGTGTATGTAGGTTGGAGGTGAATGATTGGCATTCATTAATTGCATAGTGTATGTCTCTCACTCTGTGTCACAATATGCTGTCATGTCCCACATCATGTTTGAAACTAAAAGAAGTTGCTGCTGAGTAATTGAGCTGGTATTGCTCCCCCTGGTGGACCTACCTGGCCTAGCGGCATTAACTTTGCACCAATCTCTCTCGCTCTTGCTCTCTCTCTCTCTCTCTCTCTCTCTCTCTCTCTCTCTCTCTCTCTCTCTCTCTCTCTCTCTCTCTCTCTCTCTCTCTGGTGTCCTTCAAGGCTCTTTACTACATCCTGCAGGTTTCAATTAGCATGACCCATGTGAAAACGATCTGCTTTGATTTCTGAACCAAATAATTGTCCCAAGAGGTGGCTGCTTCAGTAGTAGGTCGTACATATCTGCCCAGCACAGTATTTTCACAAATAGGATTCTTTATTGAATCAAAGGTAGGGCAAATATTTAGGTCAATCACTGCAGGTGTCAGAAGAAAACTAACTGTGCCTGTGTGAAGTGATTGAAATGCTGTTTAAACACATTACTGGGTGTACATAAATGGTTGCCCTTTAATGCATGGAAACATTTAGGTGGCTCTTCCCTTATTGCTCACACATGTGTACAGACCCAGTAGGGGAATAGTAACAAGTAAGGTTGTCACGCTGTATGTTTATCATTTGGTGGGAGTAGGTGTTATTAGGACATCATCCGCCATCGCTTTTCTGTTATTACAGGGGTACAAGTGGTATCAGACTCTGGGCATTCCTCTCTTAGGCAAGCACTGATTTGTCTATCCAACACAAAGCTATTTCCAACTACTTTGATTTGTTTGATTGTGCGTATTGACTATGGAAGTAATTCCATACAGATTTGCGCTGTTTTGAAATATCAACATAGACAATTCTACATTGCATTTGTTCTATTTAGTTTGACCTTAGTCGGTCTGTCACTCTCTGCTTCATTGCCGCCCTGTGCTCATGTTTGTCAGACGGAGAAGGGCAGTGCCCTCCATGAAGCTGCTCTGTATGGGAAGACGGATGTGGTCCAGAAACTCCTTCGAGCAGGTCAGACATTCAGGTTCCACCAGCTTTCTTTGAGAACCCTGATCTTAAAGAATGTCATTCACTGTGAGATGACTCACTCAAGTCACGTCGCGGAAAACATTCCACGCATGCACAACTCTTACGTGAAAGCTTTCCTGAAATGCAATATCTGCCCCTCTCTTCGTATGCAGGCATTGATGTGAATATGGTGGACTACAAGGGGTTGACAGCGCTGGACACTGTCAGAGACATGCCCTCCCAGAACAGCAGGCAGATAGCTGCTCTCATCCAAGGTAAAGCCCTTGTTTAAGAGCACTGCCAAGGGGATGCTATGCTGATAAAGCGTACTGTAATAATCCTAGAGGGGAAATGAGTTTTGATATAATCTCCTGTTGCAGGTCACATGACTGGAAAACCTCCTGACTTAAAGCTTCCACCCCCACCCATCCCCCCACCAGAGGAGACTCCCAGCCCACGTAGTAAAAGAAGTGAGGGTTTATTGCATTTCACAGATCTGAAGGGAAGTTCTGCTGTAGTAGCACTTGGGTCAGCAGTAAACGCACCACAATTTGACCACGTTTGCCCAAGGTAAATGTGGTTTTCTTGCCTATGTTTGCAGCTATTAATGGCTGTGTTGTGTTTGTGTGTGTGTGTGTGTGTGTGTGTGTGTGTGTGTGTCTACAGGTGATCTGGAGAAGGTTAGCGAGCTCATCTCGGGGCTGGCCCCCGGGCCTGAGGAAGAGAGCCCATACGAGGCACTGTTTGAAGCCACTTCCTGCCACTCCTTGGACAGCCTTGCCAGTGGCAAGTCCTCTGACAGGGACTCTGGTCGGCCAGACAGCGAAGCTGGCAAGGTTACTATAGTAGTATTTATTTAAACTAAGAAGAGAAACGAAGTGGAGAGAAACTGCTGGCATGTTGTTCAGACATTCCACTAGAGGGCGTCAGTGTTCTGTGTGTCTGCCATGTTAACGCTTCTTGTGGTACAACATTTCACTGCATTTGTCTTAGTTATATCATAAATGGTAAATTTGATTTTCAAATGAAACTGTTAATAATAATTTGCTAAGTTGTGTTCATTGTCATTTACAGAAAGATCGCCAGGGTCATCCTTTACTCCCTGGCCATGAAGAAGAAGTGAGTTCGGAGGTACGAGCAATATAATATGACTGTTGGCAATGGATATCTTGTTGTTTATTCATCGTGTCTTTCTTCATATTGGACATGTAACACTGAAACATGTAGTTTAACTGCTGTGGCTGTCAGCATCGAGGTAGCTCTAAAAACAAGCTCTGCCTAGAAGTGGTATGTATGTCTTCTGTCAGTATAATGGTACAGTATAGGCTCCCCACTGAGGATGCCAGCGATGGCACTGTAACACTCTTCTCCATGCCTTCTGCTCAATTGAAACCTCACTAAATATTAATCTGAGTGCACTGGGCACACAGAGTGGCTCGTAAAAACAGAGAAGGGATTTAGAAGTGTATGGATGGTGCCAGAGAGCACATTTGGTCAACTTTGTGCCTCAACATAGAGAATATTAAGGAACTTTACATTTCTGAGTTGAGAGTAATTTGGAAAAGAGCACGTATGTGTTTAATTTAAACTGACAAGGTTTGATAGGTTTGCCCAACACTAAACCAAGCAGCATGTTTCACAATAATTTAACGAGTTAACGTAGGATGTGAACTGTGGTTCCTTATTTAATTTTCTCTCAAATTTCAGTTAACCCATTAAGGACTAAAGGTTCGGGTATAAATTACTCCCTAAATCCCGAAGGTTGTATGAAAAAATTTGATATTTTACTATTTTACTAATACAAATATTTATCAGCCTGTGTAGCAGATAAATACATAAAATAAAAAGCATTTGAGAGCTGCCAGCGTTGGCTTTAATAATGAAATTTAATGTGTGACTAATGGTAAATATACACTTTAAAAACAAATCCATGAACATCAACATCATAAAATCATATGTTTGTCAGAAATGATCAGAAATCAGAAGTGATCATACAATAATAGCATACAACAATTCACAATAAATAATTAAATGCTAAAACAAAATGCACTTGGTTTCCCGCGTATAATGTGTTGTCAATGCATTTCAGCCTATCACAATGAGTATAAATGCGAACGTGAATAAAAAGATTATCACATGACCAAATGCAACACAGACATCCCATCTGCCTGTAAAGGGAGATACAACGTGTACGTCCCATCTGTCCGTAGTGGGTGCAGATAGTATGATAAAAGCATCTGCGAAATTCTGTCAACACAAACTATGAATGTAAATCTGGCCAGTAGATGGTGCTATGGCGTATCAACAACTCATTAATGGCTCTATGACCTCTCCATTTCACATTGTCATTCCTCCGTAGTGCACCACAGCGCAAAGGAGCTGAAACGTCTCCCGTCACCTCTTAATATCTCATATTTACTCTTTATTTTTTAATCTTTCACCTCTCACCCCCCCCCCCCCCTTCTCCCCCTTTACCCCTTTTCAGGCTCTGTATAGTAACAGCAGTATTGACGGGAGGGGAGAGCCGCTATACGAGGACGAGAATCACACATACGAGTTGCTGCTGTCGGCGCAGACTAAAGGCCAGCCAGGACATGATGGCCACGCCAATAAAGGTGATGTGTTGCAGGGGTCCCCTTCCCGTCTCCCCCCACCGCCCATTCAAGTCCTGGTGGTATTTTTCTACAGGGAAGCAGTGGTTAATGTGGATACTGTTATGTTTTCATTTCCATTAGTCACTAAGTATTTCTTGGGTTATATCTGTTTTTGTTTGTGTTATACAAGGCAAGTACGTGACTCTTCCTTTTAGCAGCTCATATTCCCACACTCCTTTAAAAATGTTATTTATGTGTCTGGACAGAACATACTCTGATAGTGATCTACCTATTAGTTTTAAGCCCTTATTGAAATACTGAAAATTAGTACAACCATTGACCGTATTGCCACCCCGTGCTGATGGTCAGGATGAAATATTCCATTTGATCACATTATTTAATTAACCAAATGTATTGTTGTCCGTGACTATGACGCTTGTTTCCTTATAATGTAAATCACAAGGTCCCTTTAACAAATGTATCTCTCGTCAGTCTACAAGACAATTTAAAATATCTTAAATTATTATTATGATATTAAAAAGACAGCATCCAATTGAAATATAATAACTTGGTTTATTTATATTTAGGTACTCTAAAGGCCACAGTCACGGCCAACTTAAATATCACTTTCAGTATGATGACCTAGACTATTTCTGGCGTACATGCAAGAAGGCCATTTTTACCAGTGGCTGGCGAATGGAACTGCGTAATTGGATTAATAAGGATAAAATTAGCAGGCAATTTTGATCCCCGGCTGTTAATGTAGATTTTTTAAAAACGGTCACCCTCCTATTTTTCAGCCTAGTCAGCTTCTCTCCTCCCATTAGAGGTGGGAGTTTAATCGTACATGTGGTTCAATCTAGTTTATTTGGATAAATGATGGCATTTCAAAAGAAACGTCCAATCCTATACCCACATTTCTCTTCCACCAGACAAACATTAATAACTATTAGTGGTATAATTATTTTTATTCCTGTTTTGCCATGTCACTGTATTCGCCCCTGATCTAAAAGGCAGGCAAATCAATCTAGTCATTCAGAATGTTAGCCTGACATGTCCCCATGCATAATACATGATTTTATTAAACATCACTTTCCCATTTGCTTAACACAATGTCTCTCCTGGCTATTATAACTTATATAGCACATCTATAAAGTTGGGGATATGTTGATTAATTCAACATTGAATTAAATAATGTTGATATACCTTCTTAAGCAATTACCTAACAGTTATTTTTTCTATCCACCCTAGATGAGAACACCACAGTGCAGTCTTCTACCAGTGCCATATCTCAGGTAGGCTGATATTACATAATTGAGCCTCCTTATAGCAGTAGCTGAGTTTTAATTTAGGCTGCCGGCTGATATTGTATTTGCATTACAATGATGACTGCATTCAATGTGAGTTCAGTACAGTACTACAGGACACTATTCCCACCAACAACACACACGTGTGTGTGTGTGTGTGTGTGTGTGTGTGTGTGTGTTTAAGGAATTCCTTGTTTCCTAGCATTGCTTTGTTGTGTGTTTGTCCTCTAGCGAATCCCCAGCATGTAAATCTTCCTCTATGCTCTTCATTCAGCAATATGCCTGGGTCACTAAAGTTGTCTGTCAATCTTCCGGCGTCTCTGTTTAGTGTTGAGGCTTGGCTAAAGATTTATAGTCCTTACCTCTCCACTGTCTCTGCTGGAGCTAGCAACCAGACGGCTCTGTAAATCTGTCCTTTTTATTTACTATCCCATTACATCTATTTATATTGGCTTCTCGTATTCATCATTCCACTAGATGTGTTTTATTAAGGCTGTCCCTTTGCTTGCATGGCGTCTGCTTGTGTCTATGTATCTCACTGTTCCAATTGAAGCTGCCAGGCTCCTTAGCTGTCTGTTATACCAAATGAGTGATGCCCCCCGCAACACCACCCCCCCCCCCCCCCCCCCACCCCCGTCTTACTATCAGCGGGTGCCTAAACCAAACGGAATCAGATGTAGTGCGGGCAGGCCTTCCACCAGCATCGCATCACTGGGAAGCATTAAACGAGCTAGCTAAGCCTTAGATAGCGCTTGGCAGCTGTGAATAACATTTCCATCTCTGCTCTCCCCCCCAATAGCGTAAGCCCACTGTTCCCAATGACCTCAGACCCCCAGGCAAGACGAAAGACACTCTCCAGCCCCCTGGACAGGCCCGTGTGGTCCCACGTGCTTCTGGAGGTAAGATGCACTTAATAATTTGTTAATAGTCAAATATGACCCTTTAGTAGCTTGTGGGTAGTTGTAGTTAGTGTTGCATAGCAGAAACTGCTGTCTATCTCACTGCCGTAGGACAAAATGATGCCCAAGGTGAAAAACAGAAGCGCTTTTAAGATCATGGAGTGTTATGTCTCACAAGTGTCTGCCAGTTTTTCAGTTATTTGTAGTTATCCTATGCATCTTTAAACAAAATATGAAGTCCGTTTTGGCAGAAGTCTTAAGAAGAAGCAGTAATGTAAGCAGTGCATAATTTAGGGGAGAAACACTCAAATCCCAGAGAACTGCCTATGAGTTTGTGTCTGACTAGGATTAGCGCTACCAGGGAATGCCTGATTGGCATTCTAGGGCAGTAGATCGGACTTGGCTAGTTTGAAACAGGCTGATTGACATATCTTGGCGAGGCAGCATAACGCATTTGGTTGGAAATATGAAACAGAATTCTTCCTCTGTGTTAATTGGTTCTATATACAGTATGTCCCTCATCCGCACTTAAGACTGGAACTGGCACGTTACTTAGGGAAGAGTTGCTAATATACAGTATTCATTATATTAAAATACAATATAACTTTAAGAAACTTATCTGTATTGAAATGATTGAAATAAGAAAATAACTCCATGCCAAAAGTTATCTACATTTGACATGGCGTTATGTCTCCGCGCAGAACGCACACATTGATTTTGGCCCAGCGGACAACGACATCACTAGTCAAACTTGTAGCTCGCACAGGGCCAAATGGAATGCACATGTCGTCCTCTTCTGTGGTGACCTCACTCGACTATAATGGTGCCTGTGTCTCGTGCAGTAGAGTGAAGGGGAAATGCAGTACAAAATACCTTGTGTTAGCCAGCGCTAGCACTGCGCCTGACTGTTGGAGCATGGGTTGATCTGCTCACTGGGCGTGTACACACCGGCCTGCCAAACACAGGGTGGGTGTTTGCTGTGGCCCTGACATATGTGAACAGTACGCTCACTCACCCTGTATGACACACACACACACACACACACACACACACACACACACACACACACACACACACACTCAATTTTTCCTAAATTAAGTGTCTGGCCAAAAGGGGGCTCAGGGCGTCGTTTGGCAAGGTTCTCTGTTGCTAACAAACCCTATAAGACAACAGAACAACTGAGAGGTTAGTATCTGACGGCTCAACAGGATATGAGTCTTTCACAGTCTGTTCCAGATGTTTTGCTCCTATTTGAAGGTTCAGAATTAGCCAACTGCCTGAGGAGATGAAGTTGGGCACACGCCACTCTCATTTGGCGAGGGGCGAACTTAAAAGTGCTGGTCTCTGGCCTGATGCGGTGTCACTTTGTCCAACATTCTCTGTCCCCTATCCCCATGAACCTGTAACCACGGCAGTGGGGGTGAACACACACACACACATACACACGTTCTCACAGTCCAATATTTGGGATTGTGTCTGAGAGGCTGGCAGGCTGAAGGGGGATCAAGTGTTCTGGGTGTCTGTCCCTGAGCTGCGGCTAGCGTCCAGAATTAGAAGACAAAGTGGCAGAATCAGCCACTCACACAGCGAACCAGCTCTAATAGGGCAGGGTGCTTTCCACACTTGTAACCCACTAACCCAGAATGTTTAGAGTTAGATGAACACCCTTCCCCACCAACCTTCTATCTTTCTGTGGGAGATGAAAGTGGAGAAAAGAGGCTTGGGAACAGGGATTGAACCGCACTGGTTGGTAATTTTCCAGCAAGGTGTGTAGAAAAGTGGCAGAAGTAAGACAAAGTAAGTCTGTTTCACTTTTGTTTGAGACTTGAATTCTTGTCTATCTTGTGTGGCAGCATGCATGTTGATTGCGTAAGCAGTGGGACTTGTGTGTACGTGATAAGTGTGGAGAGAGTTCTCGCAAACCGCTGTTGTCAGAGGATTTAAGCGCGTGTAAAGGAATGTCTTGAGCGGCTGGCGATTCCGGCGGTGTCGTCAGACGACTGCAAGCTGGGTTAGGAATTCATTTTTTCTCCACACTCCTCCCTGTTTTTCTCTCCCTCGCCCCTGGTAGGAAACAATTACAGATCTGTGTGCGAGGTTTGCGTGGGCGGCTTCTTATTAGCCTTGCTGCTGCGGAGAACGGCCCTTCAGTTGGAGTCTAGTCTAGTTCTCAGCCTTCTGCTGCAACTCTCTTTCTCAACAGACTCTCCTATTCCCCCTCCCCTCCCCGCCACAGATAACTCTGTGCCGAGCCAGGAACGAGGAGCAGGTGTCCCCGAGCAGTTCACCGGCCTGCTGCACGGATCCTCGCCCGTCTTCGACTGCCGAGAGGAGCCCTTCAGGTTACCGGGGGAGGTGCCGTCCTGCCAGGTCCAGCCTGAGTCCCAAGGGCCGGGCAAAGCAAAGCAGTCAGCAGCAGCAGCACCACCAGCAGAAATTGTAGCAGTAGCAGCAACTACAGCAACAACTACAGCAGTAACTACAACTACAACAGCAACAACAACCGCAACAACAACAGCAACATCATCAACATCAACATCAACAACAACAACAGCAGCAGTAGCGTCATCTCTGCGCCCCAAAATGGCCGCCATCCTGACAGACTGTGACCCCAAAGCGATTTATGCCACTGTGAGCAAGGAACCCAGGGACTCACTGGGTGCCGGCAGGCCTCGCCCACCCGGGGACCTGAAGCTGGCCCGCAGCCTCTCCAAGTCAGACTCGGACCTGCTCGTGTCACCACCTAATGAGGAGGACGGGTGCTTGGGCAGTCGGAGCGAGTCTGTTTCAAACTGTAGCACTGGCAATAAGAGGCTGGAGAAGTCTCCCTCTTTCACCTCAGAGTGGGATGAGGTAAGGGCCTTTATATTCATTGTTTAACCTAAGGATGTATAATTCTAAAAGAAGCATGCTAACTGACGTATATGTAGATCTGCTAACAGTCTGTTACTGAAAATGTTACTTGGCCGGATGCAAGCCACACTTGTTGGTCTTGAGTCATGTTCATTGATAGTGAGATATATATCTCACTGCCTCTCTCAAGAACCAGGCCTGGTTTGTTTTATAGGAGGACTGGTGATCATTTTGGATGCACCTCTGCATTAAATGTGAAATACGAACCTTGTGTTATTTGTCTCAAACAGACCAGTTTTGGTTATCATGGCAGAAGGAAAAGTATATTCCTGGTGAATAGTAAGCCTGTGAGAAAGAGAGTGGGTGTAGTAGAAAGATGAAGAGCGGAAAATGGAGATGCGAAGAGACAGTCCGATCCTCCCTTCATGACAGGGGCCTGCACAGGCTCGAGGCTCCAACCTGAGACCCTCTAGAGAGGGACGGCGGCCCACTGGCATGCTCACAGATCACTTACCAAACAGCACTGCCCGTAAAAGCATTGCTTGTAAGAAGTATTTAATTTTTATTTTTGTGGAAAACTAGAATATGCAAATAACCACCAATCCACCAATCAATCTGTTTGGGTTTAAATCCTGAGCATTTCTAAAAATGTTATACATTTTAAGCAGTAATAAACAGGACATACTGTAATCCACCTGTATCCTGTCCTTTAGCTAGCCTGGTAAGACACGTCCAGATTTTTACCAGCGCTATGACAGTGTGTATCATTCAAAGTTATGTCAAACAAACGTTCGGCTGTGATTTGTAAACTCAGGTTTACAGCTGACAAAACTTCAACCAAGCAGAAGACAAACGCGGTGAGGAGGAGGTTCCCCTCACAGGCTCCAACTGTCTATCTAGATGCTGACTGACCACGGTTTCCTTGAATTGTTTAGAATAGAAAGGTCCCAGACATGTAGTGGAGCATGTGAGATCATGGTGTTCTCATAAGGCAGTCAATAAGGCACAATGTTTTGACCTTTTCTAAGAACATAATTCTGATTGTTTACAGGATTGTTTGGGCCTTCTCGTTCCTTTTGGAAACAAAGATTAGCTACATTGTCTCAGGGTCACTAGATTTCAGTCTACTAGCTGGAAATTTCGGAGCATATGAGAATAGGCAGCTACGTCCAAGTCACACCTTAGAACAAGTCCAAGAAATACAATAACAACCAGGATATTCCCAGCAGAGAGATTCTATTGCTGTCCAGTGTTCCTTTACATGTCCACCAGGGCTGCTGCTTTGAGCTCTGATGGAAGCAGCATTCCGGTGGATGTGTGGCCTGCCCAGGGCAGTGGCTTGCATGCATGGTCAGCTGTGAGGACTCATCCTATCTTCTATCCATCTGATAAGGAGGGAGACCCAATAGGGAGGAGACCGTTTCTTTTTGGCTCAGGAGGCAAAACACTTGCCTTAGGGTGTTGACTGCCAGCATTTTAAGAATTAAAGGTACACTCCTCAATTGTGTTGAGGTGAGAATATACCACCCCATTGGCAATGGAAAGAGCGGAATGCCCGCCAGGTTGCATGATGCAGTTTGACGAACACTATCTCTGTTGCTTCAGAATAATGTGTTTTGCTATTGCACATGCTCACATTATCATGCACATGAGGCCCATCGGGCTGGCCTTGTATGAGGTTGCTTGTTGTTGTGACCATCGAGAATGGTCATTGAGAGTGTTATTACCACAACAATGTTGATTGTTAGTTCTTTCAGCAGATCTCCCATGACTACATTTCCCATTTCTGTCTACCATAAGTGAACATGGGGGCCAATTAGATATTTACCCTCTTCTAGAGTTAAGATACATCCTTACAGCATTTTGTTAAAACAGGTACATAGAAGACATAACGACTTTGAATAACCATGCGCTACAGTTATTTGTTCAGACAGACAACGGATAGTCTCTGTGATAAAAGGGAAACCCATATTGCTCTCTACACCCTAATGGGAGAAGGTCAAACTACAAAAGGATGTAGAGGGTCCTGAAGAATCTCCTCAGCTTTATTAAGTAAGCTTCTTCTGATAGACGTGACTGAGATCAGTCAGAACACAGCAGTGAATTGGCCTTCTTAACTTTGTCTGAATGCCTTGAGCCTTCTTTGTATTAGGCTTATAGGAAAGAGCTTGTTTTATTATTCATCATCCCCAAGGATCTTATTTGATATACTGCCATATGTTGACCATAAAATTTAATTGTTGTACCATTTTTCTGGACTATAAATTGCACTTTTCAAAAATCAGCCATTAAGAGGAATTCGCTTAGATCTATAAGTCGCATTTATATTTTATATACTTTTTTTGTGTTTCAGTAGTCAGGTTTCAGTTGTCACGAGTATACAGTGCCATCCATCTCTTGGCCATAGTTGTTATTAGTAGAAAAAACAAGTACTGTAAGTTGCTTCGGAATAGTCCCTAGACCAGCCAGACAACTAAAGAGTGATTTATAGCCTGTATATAGTCTATTTAAGGGGCAATGTATTAAATACATACTGTATACAGGGTGTGTGTGCATTTATTTATTTAATACAGTATATATTTACATGGTAATAAAGTTTTGGATGTCAAAATATTTTGCTTTCTCACTAAAGCCCTTTATTAAAAAAAATGTTGTTCTAGCCATAACGCTGCAAACTCAGCGTTTGAATAAAACTAGTCTAACATGTACTGTAGCACACACACTACCTTCACTGTGAAGACTAAAGATGTTTTGTTGTCCACATTTTTAGGTAAGGAATTTCACATATGTATATGTAATATTTAGTTTCTCGATCGTTTTGTTGTCCTCATTGAATCATATTCTTAAACCTATTTTCTTTCACCTGAATAGGCATAGTTATGAAGTAGACTCAAATCACTAAGTGGAGGGCCCTGAACTATGCTGAACCAAGTCTCTTTTAAGAGATTTTTTAAGCAAGACAAGTCTGCTTAAACCTCCGCACTACTGCTAGAAAGTGCATGGCAAATGAGAGAAACATATTTAAAGTTAGATTAGTTCATTTCTTATCCTCATTTTCTTACCCCCCATTTGGTCTCTATCTGGGAGGCCGGGTCTTAACCCTGCATTTTGCTGTTTTAGGAAGCCTTCATGACAACCGTCTTGCCCGTCACGAGTGACTGCGCTTGAACACTCTAATGAACTGTGTTACAGCATCTGTGTCCCAAGTATCCCAAGATACACCTACTCCAACACACATACACATACACACACACCGAGACATCAATACATTTTGTATGGTGTGTCTAGTCTGCCAACTTTTCCTTTTCACACACTCATTCTCTATATATATCTTATTCTTCCTACCACACCCTTACTTCACTTATTCAGACGCACACACATCAATATCCTGCCTCTAGTTTCAAGGCAGGGAGATTTGACTTGCATGAGGTCTTGGTTGGTCTAGGCATCTCTCTGTTTCTGTGCGCGTGCGTGTGTGCGCACTTGTGTATAAAGCCCATGCTAATGCAGGTTAGTCCATGGGATCAGATGGAACATGACAATCCAAGAGGCACATTGTGTGGGCCAGGAAACCTAGCTCCACAGATGGGAGGAGATGAATAGAGAATGATTCTAAGAAAGGCATCCATAGAGAGATAGACACATTGAAAAGGGCCATCATAAACAGCCATCCGCTTCCACTTCCATTCTGCGCTTCCCACAGATGATCCAATGGCTATAATGAAACCCACTTTTGTGAGTATTGATTCTTTAAATGCACAGCTTTATTGGAATCTATTTATTAAACCTGCCATGGACGTGTTGAGCAAGACAAGCATTGATGCTCTTTCACATATTTGGAGGGTAGAAATTTGCTGAAGACTTGATTTATTTGCTGTGAGCTAATATAGATTATGTGCTCATTTAAATGTAGCCAAGTTTATAAAATGGGAAACGTTCCCTGATATTGCTTATGTAATTAAGTTGTGCAAATTAGTAAATCCTCTCAGGCAATTCACAACCCAAGGTGACTTTCCAGAACATTTGTGTGTCTACCAGTACCAAACCTCTTCTATGGGTTCATTTTGAAGGCTAGCTAAGCCGTGTGATGCTGGTGAAGATATCACCAGCATTGACTTGCTGTGGTCAAGCTAAAGCTGTGTTGGAGTGGTGTCTGTGGCCTAGTGTATTTACACTTTCAGAAGACTCTCCTATGCAGCTGTTGCTGAGCATACCACTGTGGACCTACTTGAGTTGAGGCACTCTGCTAAATACAGAAGCACGTCAATGGGACTGCTGACAGCGCTTTGTCCCGGTGCTGAAAGCAATCACTGGCATCTGCTCAGAGGGTAGAACTTTTTTGTCTTCTCTGCCCCCCCACCCCCACCCCTTCCCCCTGTTCCTGCCAATTCGGCCTGGGCACACGTTCTCTGTGGCAGCCCTTTATTTCACCCCGAGTAGGCCCTGCCAGATGTCTAAATGCCCCACTGCTCTCCAACCAACACCCCCCCCAATCCCCTTCCCTAAAATTCTCTAGGGCCTTCATTTGTCGTTGTTCCCCGAGTGTCTGCTCTTTTCTAAAGACTCAAACCACTGTTAAAATGGCCTCAGAGTCCAGTTTCTGCTGTTCAGTGAACCATCGGCCACACTCGTGGGACATTTGATGAATGAATGTGTATGCATGTAATCTCACCCTGGCCACCACTCCCTCCTCTGCGGTTGACCTCTGCCTTGCTGGGGACCTCTGACCTTTCTCATTGTGTCTCCTCCTCTCTCACGGAGAGAAGCACAAGACGCCTGTGTCAACCTGTCGCACAACCCCCCCCATCCCTCCCCAAACCCACATGTTAGTGGTCCTGCGCAGAAGCACGCCATTTTTATTTGATTCTTTTTTTTCTTCTTGTGGGTGTTTGTACCCTGAGCTATTCTATTCACCAGGCTGTTTTCCCCAGATGGGGATTTATTTACGGGGCTCCAGCTCTATATTACAGCGGCCTGTCATAGTGGTAGTCTCTAAAGCTGATTGGATCTGCTCATATTGACCCTTCCATTAGACCAGATGGGGAAAGCCAAGACTTCAAGGTTGAACATAGCCAGGGTTTATTTCTGTGTGTGTGTGTGTGTGTGTGTGTGTGTGTGTGTGTGTGTGTGTGTGTGTGTGTGTGTGTGTGTGTGTGTGTGTGTGCACACGTACAGCTGTCTATCTATGCATACATAGACAAGTGATGTTGCACCTAATGCTAGCAATCACCGTCTAGACTATATTATTACCAGTTACAGTATACAGGGGGGTGCTTAACCATGAGGTAATTATTGCACTGGCACAGGTGACCAGAACTTGATGCTTGATGCAGTGCTGATATATTCAGACCCCTGATGAGATGAAATGGTGTATACAGTGCAGCTCTATGGCCATTTGTTGTCTCCCATTAGCTAAATAATTAACTGTAAAAGAACAGCCGCAGAGCCTCTCAGTCATACGATTGACTGTTATTGTCACAGTTCTGCTTGTTGCTGCGTCTCACAAGCAAAGAGATGGATCTCTTTTTTGATAGAACACCCTGGTCATGACATGTAATTATCACACACACACTGTGTCTGTGTGTGTGTGAGATTAAATGACAGCCCCAAGAGATTCCCAGCATTCACCAACAGGTTGCTGTTTCTCGTCGAATTGTAGGCACATGCATCAGCAAAATTATGGCATTTTAGCAATTTCTAAACTAGCATGTGAGAGTGCCTTGCTCAAAACTTAGGTGTTTTCCATCAATCCCGAGAGATTGATCTGGACCTGTCTGAAAGGGGAGACTCCTGTCATGCTGTTTACATAGTTGGAATAGCCTTAGTCGAGGAGGGGAACAGTGAATGTGGGGGCGATGTGGGGGGATCAAATCTCAGTAAACCTAACCCCCGTGACCACCTCCAACTGACCCTGCTTTAGATTGCATTACCCAAGGTATTAACATAGTCTACATGTGTGTAATCACCTAACTGCATGCATGTGCACAAAACTGATTCTCTCCACCAGCTTTTCTGACCTGAAGCGTTTTTCTATTCATGGTGGTTTGCCGTGTTCCATGTGACCGCAGCATTAGCTATGAAAAATGAACAAGGAGAGACATTTTAGGCTGCTAATGCTGCGTTCAAATGGAACGTGGCAGACAGCAAACACTTTCTGGATGGCATGCCTGTCAGGGCAGAAAAAGTAATCAAGAATAAGGATAGGTTGCTATGGTGATGACAAAATGTTTTCAAAGAATTTGATAAAATACTGTATATTCAATTATGTAATTATTTTAGTATGGTATTTAATAGTCTAGTGTTTTCACACCAAAAAGTATATATTTTTTCTCTGTTTGTGAGGGAGCTACAGTACGTAACATCCGGTTGTAAATGCTGCTGCAGAGGACAGCAGACCATTTAAAATACTTTGGATGACATGCCCTTTGCCTTTGTAGCCATTCTGCTCTCGTTAACTGACATGATATCCAGTTTGCCATTTGCCATGTTCCATGTGAACGCAGCTGACTCACTGCAAATCAAGTGATGTTTTTGCATAATTAATTAGATTTGATTATTTTTATATTTCGGGTTCCAAAGGGCAAACAAAATGAAAGTGCAACTGGCCGTGGATACATTATGCAAATATTTGTATATATTGCTGAGGACTTAAGAGAAGCAGCACAAACCGACTAACTTTCTCTCAGCAGACACGGAAGGCCCATCCCTCCTCACAACATCAGAGAGCTAAGTCCTCTGACAGCGTAAGATTATACTCTTCATTTATATTTCATGGTGTTTCTTGGGTTGGCTCTGTCCACTTTTGGGGACTGCTTTTTTACCTGCTGAGAAACCATTTAGAGATTGTTGGCATTACGTTTACATTTAATTACCTAATTTTACAGTTCCCCTTTTTCTTTCTACTGTACCTTGCACAACCAATCTCCCAAATGCTTTACTGTGGTAACATTTGCGTGATGAATTGAGAAGCACAAATGTTTAGCATTTCAGGGTTGAAGACTTCGGTCTCCCGGTTGACACCGTAATGACATCAATTGTGCTGGTCATGGAGACTATCTTAAGACCTGTCAAAAATGTCCAAGCCTTCATAAATCACTATCAAAAAACAGTGATCAAATGGCTGCTTTGTCAAATGGTATTTTCCAGGAGGGTTGGAGGTCCACCCAGGTCAACACAACAGCTATTCATTTTTAAACCTGTGAAGTCTCAGTTCATCCATTAAGAACAGAGATAACACTCTCTCCTTTTGTCTGACAACATCCATTGTTGTCAGTCTCAGTCAGCCCTTTATATCACACCCCGGCCTTACTATCATCTAAACACACAATGCACCCACACCCCCAGGATGAATTGGAGGAGGGAACCTTGTTGCTGTTGTGCGACAAACTCAATAATGTTACAAAGCAGCCGAATAATGCTCCTACAAAGGATAGCGAAAGAAATCGCCTGTATTTGTGTTTGTGACACCCCCTTATCTCTGCATGTGTATGTGGTGAGAATTTGGTGATTATACCTGGAGACGACATGTATACGATATGTGATCACATGCATTATTTCTATCTCTCTGATGCATGGCATTGTAATGTCAGAAGCTGTGGTGGTCAGTCTGGGATTCTCTCTGGTCTGTGCAGTTAAGTCTTCCTTCTAAGTCTCCTGCCCCCTTTTGCCTTTTGTTGCTTATCACAGATACAGCTACTACTCAATGAATTTGTCCTTTTGAAATGGTTAAAGGCCACATTATGACTCAGATACAATATATTATCCATAAAGCATTCTCTTCTCATGTGAACACCAGTGTTTGGAGCATTTCATTATCATATCGCAGCACCTGCTCCAGTTTAGATTATTGTCCTTACGATTACTTTACGGTGAGATCATTTGTAATAAATGTGAAAATCTGTGTGGATTTTTGCTGTAGGCCACACAGCCTTGGCATAGAAAATAAACAAATGTTTAACTCCAGTGGATCTTTCCAAACTGAGTAGAATGCCAGTGGCAACAGAGATGCATTAAAGCAGTCACTCAGAACACTGATACTTGTAATGCATTTTAATACCTAGTCTCATGAATGTGATGCTTTTTGGAAACCAGCATGTTTCTCACTTTAGAGATATTCATTCCTCCATAAAATATATAGTGTGTGTAAGATTTAAGAAAAGGGGGGCCTTTTGTTTGAAGGCTAATTCAACAAGTCTCTCCAGGTTCTTATTTTCCCACCTCTGTTTATGCCTGCAGATTGAGAAGATCATGACTCTGATTGGTGCTGGCATCGATTTTTCCAGAGACCAGCATTATGCTACACCAGGTACAGTATTAAAGTGCTCACCATCTTCTGTAGATAATACAAAATGCACTTCTAAAAATAAGAAGTACAATATTGATCCCACAGGAGAAACTCAATATTACTGCTACTTCAAAAATGTTTTTACTCTTTACAGTCTTGTAAAATAGTTCAATAGAGAGTGTATTAGTAGAAAGACATTTTATAGTCATTTCTATTTCAGAATCTTTGTGCTCTCCTCACTGTAACAGTTGTATTATCTGATTCATTGAGAGTCTTATCGAGTCCCTCACTTGAGGATAACATCCTGTGGAGCCTGCTTGGCTACGAGCAACGGTAATTTAAATTATGGACAACTTTAATGTGCATGTTATACCCCCCCAGCACCTCCTGTCAGACTCCTCTGTTTGTAGTGCAGATGGTACAGATGGGTTCTCTGTAACGTGAGCTTCTTTAGCAGAGCTTGATGGACACAGACCTCACGCCTGGTGTACACTGACTGTTGTTTGTAAGCCTTCCTTGAGTTATGCCATCCTTCTGATTAGCTTCAAGGGAAGTGGAGCAGGCTTTTGAGAGGCCTGAGCAGTGAAGTAGGAACCCCCATTATTGCCAAGGGAGAGGTGATGAGTGAGCCTGGGGAACAAGGGCAGCAACGCGCTGGCCACTTGGCCGTGCTCTCATAGACCGGACAAGAAGATGAATGTGCATTAGCAGCCTATCTCAAAGTCAGTTTGGAATTTGAACTATAGGCTGCATTATTAGTTAAAGGTCCACTCTCAAATCACACAAATCCAAGTTGTGTGTGTGTGTGTGTGTGTGTGTGTGTATGTATGTGTGTGTGTGTGTGTGCGCGAGCGTGCGCATGTGTGTGCGTGCGCGAGCGTGCGCATGTGTGTGTGTGTGTGTGTGTGCACGCGCATGTGCATGTATAAAGGGACCTGGAAGGGCTGGTCTAATTTTCAAATTAGAATTAAGTATTAGTAATTAAGCTAAACTTTTGTTCTACATGAGAAGGGGGAGGTGTAATGATATGGGGCCTTTAATGTCCTTGTTTCAGTGCTGAAGTCTCAGCCGTTGAAAGGGCCGTCTCCCACTGTATGCTTAAGGGGATTTTCTGGCAAATCTTTGCAAACCATCCCTCTGCAGTAGATTTCTATTGGAATACACCATGTTTGATCGAGTGCAGCACACAAGGCTCACAAGGCTTTTCAATGCCTTGCCTGTCTGTAGGGGTGAAGAATGGTCACCCAGGGACCATGGGACTGCTGTAGTGAACCGAGACCTTCAAGTCCACCGTCAGCACTCTTGTATATCCCCGTTCGGTTAAAACGGAAAGCAGGACTAAGCCACAACACCGCTCAATATGTCAGCCGTATGGATGATTAACCGATAGCTGGCACAAAGTTGCTCGTTTTTATAATGGTCTGCACTGGAGAGAGCTGTTTAAATATTAACCAGAGTGTAGCCCGTGTCAGGGAATGAGCTCTCTTTCACTTTGCATGCTCAAACCAAGCTACAGTGTAAGGCTACAGTGTAGCTGATGTTGCCCTTCCCTCTGCTAGTTCCCTTGCTGGTGTGAGCACTGAGCACTGAGTTCCCTATCCTGCCTTAAGATGCCTTGCCTCAAGGCGAATGTCCGCGAGGCTGCTGTCAACAAGCCATTGGGGTTTTAGCTGCTACATAAAACGCTCAATCAAGGCTCTCATGGGTTACAAGAAGACACAGTTGCTCGTTGTGCCGTGGCTTCTGTTATTCGCCGCCTGATTACTCTGCTGCTCAGTGACGAGCATGTACTGTAGAGGAGGGTCATTAAAGCATAGCACAGTTGTGGAAGGGGGTATGAAATGAACACGGTGAGAGTTGCAATTGCAGAGAATACTTCAGAGAAAGACCAGCTACCCTGCAGTGTCAGAGAGAGAGAGATCAGTGAAGGGAGGGGGAGCGGAGACATGCAAGTAAGGAGAGAGAGAGAGAGAGAGAGAGAGAGAGAGAGAGAGAGCGTGGGGAGGGGGGGTGTAGAGCGCGAGGAAGAAGAGGGAGGAATTGCAGTCAGCAGATCTGTGCACTGCCAGGACAATAGAAGGACACCCAGCATCATCTAGGAGTGTGTTGTGTTCACCAGTCTGAGCACACGTGGAACTGGGACAGCGGCAGCTGATGGACTCTGTGTGACTTCTGTGTGGCTGAGGAGAGGCTGTTTGAGCGCTCCCCGTCGCCAGCGAGGACCGGCCGCAACACAGAGCCCTTGATGTAGCTGACTGGATACTTTGCTGGGTGTTTGTTCTCTTTGTATTGAGTCTGTTTTTGGATAGGTCTAACATGACAGGGATGCTCTTAAACCTCTGCTGGACTAGGAGTGTGTGTGTTGCATGGTGGGCAGGTGTAATGTATTATTGTGAGCATAAAAGGAAGTATTGCATTTGAATTTTCATCATTATTATTAGTTATTAGTTTGCGGTTTCTGCCATACTCAGTCACAATACGTGTGTTTGCCTGTACTGAGAAAATATTACCTTAAACTATTAGCCACCTACTATTTATTGTTTTGTGATTTTAAAGATTTCTTTCCTACCATTAACTACAAATTGATACAATACCCTTTTTCTGATTTAAGTTTTGCGTTTGTTTGGAAAGTGAATTTGTGTATTAGATTTCCGAGTCAAGAAGTCAGCCATGGCGCTATAGACGCGACCTCTGAACACTGCTAGTGTGTCGTCCTCATCGCCTCATGAGATCCTATTAGCACCTTAGTTGTTCCCTCTCACGCCCGGCTGCTGGGCTCATGTTAGTAGGCAGGGCGTCCTCATGGTCTGTGTGCTGCTCAGCTGGGACCCCAGACTCTTGCGACAGTCTCGTCTTGTTCGGAGATTCGATGAACTCTTCCTCGGGTCGAAACAAATTAACTTCTCTAGAGAAGACGCGCCCGCTCTCGCCTGCCTGAGCTTCCTCCTGAGTGGAAAATTGGAACTCGCCAGCCGAAAAGGCCGCTTTGCTGATGCGTAGCACCGTGGTGTAATGTAGTCTAGATTGATATTTACCTCTTTGTTCACGAATGGTGTGTGTGTGTGTGTGTGTGTGCGCCAGTGTTTTGAGCCCGCACCTGTTTGTGTTGTATGCAATTTTAACAGACTGTGTTAGCTAAGCAGCATTCATACCAGCTGGTAACCAGCCAGCTTGGTTTCCGTCACCTGTCACCCCTGAAGGGTAGTTGAACCCGTTTGAGCACTGTGGTTCGGCGCCCGCTGGCCCGCGGGAGCTGACGCTGCCAGCAAGCGACCCTGTCTCTTCGACCCTCGTGCTGCTGGTGTCCTGGGCTCTGCTGGCCTAGAATGATGTGGCAATGCCACGTCTCGCCCTCAGAGTGCCGCTGCTACCGCCTCAAAGGCTTCT
The DNA here is from genome assembly GCA_025399855.1 of Forbesichthys papilliferus. Taxonomy (NCBI): domain Eukaryota; kingdom Metazoa; phylum Chordata; class Actinopteri; order Percopsiformes; family Amblyopsidae; genus Forbesichthys; species Forbesichthys papilliferus. The sequence continues at coordinate 925 of JAODOY010016512.1, read as the reverse complement.
CCCTGCTCAAGCGCTTCCCTATGTCGGCAGGTGCGGCCGAGCGGCTGCTGGACCAGCCCGTGGGAGACTGGCTGGATCACGTGGGTCTTCCCCAGTACGAAAGCAAGCTCCTGCTCAATGGCTTCGATGACCTGCACTACATGGTAAGTGGCTCCCGCATGCGTGTGGTCTCAGTCATCTAAAGCGCTGCACGATCATCTATGGCATATCTGCAGTTCTGTTTGTTGTTGTTGTTGCTTTCATCATGCTTTCTTTATTTTCTAAAAGGCTTTCAGATTGTAGAGTCAAAATGCTACTTTTGTTTCTGCAGCTCTTACAGTTCCAAATATGTTTCATTGTTTGTGATACTGCATCACTTCTTGAAAATATTCGTCACTGGACTATTATTATTTCCCCCCACAGATTGTGTCTATATTTATCAGATGTTGACGCATGCTCCACCTAGTTGTTACGGTAGCTAGCTAATCCCATTAGTATCCTCCCAAGTCCATTCTACTGAAACACATTCAAGGTATGTCTTAAATGTATGCTTTGCGGCGCTCTGGGGACTAACTCTAGTTCTAATGCCAGTATTGTGGTTAAGGTACTTGGCAGGAGTCATTAGCCAAACATGAAAAACTTGACATCTTCACACGGAAAACCCCCAGTTGGCTGAGGGCAGGAATTTCTCCTTGAGGCAACAGCGCTAACCACTGTGCTACCGTGCCAGGTATCTGATCAGCTAATCCTGACCAGACCTGATCAGATTCTCACAAATGGCTGCAGGAATCCTGTTTTAATTCCCATTATGCAATTGACACATACAGTATCTCACAAAAGTGAGAACACCCCTCACATATTTACAAATATGAGCATATCTTTTCATGTGACAACAATGAAGAAATGACACTTTTCTGCAATGTAAAGTAGTGATTGTACAGCTTGT